>CAUYRT010068145.1:0-128813 GCA_963574885.1 Lepilemur ruficaudatus | reverse complement strand
TATAAAGCTAAACATGTAATATGCATCCCGGCTAATCTGGAAGCCATTTAAGGTTATCAAGATTTTCCTTATAATAAATATTACTGGTAGTAAATGTAATGGCTTATTTTTATTTTTAATTTTTTACCCAGTGACTAATTTTATCTTCATAGGTTCTTAAGAAAAGCCACCATTGTGAAGCCAGACAAAATGTAAATTATGCTTCAGTTTTCTCTCTTGCTCACACCAGGCTAATATTTATATTTGTTCATCTTTTGTATTACCACATCTTTTCAAACAAATTTTGAAACATTTTACATAAAAACACCTATGATTCCATAACATTTTTAGAAAGAAATTAGTATAAAGGGCAAAAAATAAGATGAACCAGACAGCAAATTGTATTTTAGAGGGATAGATGCAGCAAAGCTCCCATCTCACAAGCTCTTCTACAATGGGACGTTGACACTCCTCTTCCATGAAGAGGTGGCGTGTGCCCCTTTTTCCTTGTTGGGTAGGCTTGTGGCTCCTTTATATTCAATAGAGTGTGGCAGAAGTGAAAGGACAACCCAGCTTTTGACTTATCCAGTGAAATACCTGCACTTAGAGCCCTGAGCTGCTATGTATTCATAAGAAGCACCCTGAAGCAGCCATGCTGTGAGGAAGCCCAAGCCACAGGGAGAAGCCACATATCAGTGCTTCCCCATCCAAACACCAGATACACAAATCAGAGTCCTAAGATTATTCCAGCCTTTACCAGTCTTTTTCAGACTTCCAGTTTTCCCAGTCAACAGCTCAGATTTGATAGCACAGATTCAAATCATTCCCACTTTGTGCCCTTTTGAAATTCCTCATCCACCGAATCTATAAGCTTAAAACATGGGGGTTGTTTTATTCCACTTAATTTGGAGTAATTTGTTCTACAGCAGTAATAACTGGAACACCTAGTAATGAAAATTCACAGACTTGCTTAACATCAAAATTTTCAGCTTTAACCTGTGCGGTAATTAGATTCCTTTGATGTTCTAAGAGACCTCAGTAAAAACAACCATCCTGTAGCGGCAGAATTGCAAAATCACTGTGCTATTCTAGAAGTCAAAAGACAAACTGTCTAATTCCAGCTCTGTCACTAAAGAGATGTCATAACTTGGGGAAAAAAACAGCACCTGCTGAATGTTTTACCTTCTACAAACTTCCTTTTACACTTACAATGTCATTTGTTTTTCCCAAGAACCCTGTGAAGTAGAGCGAGTGTTCGTCTCTCTCAACCTCAGTTTCCACACTGTTAAAAATGGGGACAGTGTTCTAACTGCTTCCTAAGGCTTTTGTGAGACTCCAGTGAGATACCGTAAGTGAACACACATTTGAACAGCAAAAAGTGATGGCGTGTCAGCTAAAGAGACAGAAACATCAACACGGGCACCATATATTGATCTTTGTTAAAGGTACTTAGTCAGTAGCTACACAAATACACACATTCTGATATAGATTTTATAGACTCACCACCCCAGAATAAAGAAACTTGATTAAAAGCAACTCAAACCTGGGAAACAGAAGCTTCCTTCTCCTGCCAAGTAAGCCATGGAGAGAGCTGGATTCAGTCCATTCCTCCCCACTCGATCTGCAAGATCCCTTCAAGTGGATCACAGGTGGAGGCCCTGGTCTCTTATGCAACATCACCAAGCTCACCTCAGCTGTGCTGCTGATGTTCTACCTATTTTGTCCCCCCCACCCCCCGGCTTTTCCCTAAGCACAGCTGAGTTTCCAGATGAAGCTGCTTCCCACCTCAAACACCTGTATCTATTTCTTCTCTGCTAGAGGGCTTTCTCCACCATCATAAGAGCCTGCTCACCGAGAGGCAGATTGCAATCCCAAAGTTCTGGAGAATTACCCAATGTGGGAATCCATGGGTAAAAGTCTCAGCCTCCCCAGGCTCTGGTCAAGCTGGCTGGGCAATTCTGATGTGTGGTTCCCAGCAGGATGGAGACCCAGTAATCTATCATTAGCACATCCTTTATTGGCTATGTCAACTCAGTGGTGCTTCCTAAATGAACTACTGCAGCCAAGACCTTGTCTTGGAGTCTTCTTTTGGACTGTTATGGGCTGAACTGTGTCCTCCCAAAATTCATATATTGAATTCCTAACCTCTAGTAGCTCAGAATGTGACTGTATTTGGAACAAGGGATTTTAAAGAGGTGATTAAGTTAAAATGAGACCCCCCTTAGGGTGCACCCTAATCCAATGTGATTGGTGTCTTTACATAGGAGGAGAAAAATACCAGGGTGCACATGCACAGAGGAAAGGCCATCAGCAAGTCAAGGAGAAAGGCTTCAGAAAAAAAACAAACCTGCTAACACTTTGATCTTGGACTTGTAACCTCTAGAACTTGAGAAAATAAATTGCTATTGTGTGAGACATCCTGTCTGTGCATTTTGTTGTGGCAGCTATGGCAAACTAATGAAGGGAGGATGCAAAATAAGCTACTACTTCATAGAGTTATTATGAGAAATAAATAAGAAAACACCTCTAAAGTCCCTGGCACATTTCTGCAGAAACTCTCAATACCTGTCACTTGGGGCTATGGTGATTGTTATTAGTAATAGTATCATCATCTGTACAATAATAATTGCTCTGCTATGATTCTTCAAACGGCAGTTGTGAAGAACAAAGAATAAATTAGATGTGGAAAGATGTTAAATGTTCAACATCCACTCACTGTTTCATTCAACAAACTTGCATCAGCACCAACCAGTCCCAGGCGCTGGGCTAGGTGCAGGAACTACAGAGTCCTGCAGTTTCCAGTACACAGACACTAATCCCATGTGGCTCTTTAAATTTAAATTATTCAAAATAAAATAAAATTTAGTTCCTCAGTCACACTGACCACATTTCAAGCGTTCAGGAGCCCCCTGTGCCTAGCAGCTACTGTACTGGATGGCAGAGAGATCATTCCCGACATCATAAAAGTTCTATTGGACATCCCTGGTAGAGAGGAAAAAAATAAATTTCTACTCTCAATGAATCTTAACCAATTACAAATGCAATCTGATAATGGTGATATTTCTGGAAAATGTACTCAAAAGCCTATGGCCTGGAAGGTCAGTCTTTGTTTTTAAAGGAAAGAACAGTGATTTCAGACATCTACCTTCTTAGGATAGGCAGGTGCTATTTGAACCACTGCCAATATTAGCAAAGACATTCATTCACATAACACGATCAAATGCCTACTCTGTGAACATCACAAAGCTGGGGCAGTGGGCACACAAGGATGGAAAAGCAGCAGCTTCTGGTCTTAAGAAGCTTACGGTTTCATTGGAGAAATAAGAGACTCACAGCTAGCCATAGCACACGCAAGATTGAAAGTAGCATGAAGTGAGGAGCTACCATCCTAATAGCAGCTAGCATAGATCGGTCACTTAGCGTGTGCCAAGAGTTTTACATGCATGTTCTTATGTTGAAACTTAATCATCACCCTAGTAGGCACCAGCTGTTGTCATCATTTTAGAGAATATGCAACACGAAAATGTGAAAAGGACCGTGCTGCTTTGTATTCTCTCATGAGATGCTCAGTCAGGTGTGGCCACAAGAGGAGACAGAGGAGAGGCTCAGGAATACAAAGTTTGTTAGACTCACAAGTCCTAGAGCCAGGAGGTGCAGGCATACCATGCGGACCACACGGGAAGCACCTGGGTGGACAGGAGACAGAGATGGGAGCGAGGGGCAGGTTTAGCCAGAGCCTTCACCGGGGTTTCCACAGGAAAGGCAAGCAGGGAGGGCTAATCAGTTTAGGATTGGCTAGTTTGAATAATCTGGGGGGCTCTAAACTAGAGGGGGGATTCCTAGTTGCCTGGTGCCTGGCCCAGAGATGATTTAGGCAGAGGACTATTACCACCCGGGGTATATGGGCCAGACAGAGGAGGTGGGGCTCTGGGTTGAGGCGTTTGCATGTCACAGGCCAGCTCCAGGCTGAGCTCTTTGCTTTCCTTAAGAATTGACTGGCCCCTGGAGGGGCAGTCTCTCTCCAGCCAGAAAGATTTGTTTTCAAGATGTCAAAATATCATAATGTACCAAAAATAAATAAATATATACATGCATATACATTTACAGTGTATACATATATGTATACATATACATATATACCCCCACACAATACACACAGTCAGGGTCAGTAGTAAACCCAGACAGCAGCCCCAGGGCGTGTGCTCTAAGCCCCTATTAATAGTTAGGATGGCGATAGTGCGGCTCATGGTTGAACACAAACAAGGCTGAAATCCTGGGAGGACCCGCTTGGAAAGACAAAAGTGAGCATCTTCCTCCTGCACAGCTGTCTCAGTTGGGGTTCCCTCCAAAGCAGAGCAAGAGCCACCGCTCTGGGCACAGCATTTTATTTGGCAGGTGGTCTCAAGAAGCAGATGTGAGGGAGGAGGGAGGATGGAGCAGGTAAGGAGGAAAAGCTCACATCAGGATGTGTCACCGAGGTCGCTGCTGTGGGCAACAGGGAATCACACACACAGGCTGTCCCCCGACAGTTGTCCACCTCAAAGACAGCAGCCTGTAGCCACCAGCATTTATTCACCAGCCACCAGCCCACTGGCTGAGGGTTCTCCCAGTGTGTCAGCCTCACCCTCCTCCAGTCCGCACTGCACAGCCGCGCGAACTCCTGTGAGCCCCGCGAGGCCCGGAGGCAGAAGGCTGCAAGGCTCTCTCGCAGCCCTGCACTCTGAGGTGAGAAACCAGCGGGCAGGCTGGGTCTAGAACTGTCCACCGCAGCTGCAGCTGACTCAGAGGCGGCGGAGGGGAAGCGGCACGTGCAGGGGTCAGCAGCATCTGCTGTATCCCTCCGACCTCTCCTCTGAGGAATCGTTTGATTTTCACCAAGCACAGCTTTGTGACCTAGGCATTCGGGACGGCCTGCCCAAAACAGGACACCAGCTCTGTCCTCATGAAGCTTACAATCCGGTGGAAATTTGGTTTTGACCAGTTTTTAAACAGGAACCTTCCCAGTGCCCACCAAAGGTGCTGACCCCTGTACCCGAGGACCACTCGCTGCGGTACAAGCCCCGGAGTTCCTGGTCACGCTACTTACCGCCTTCCCAGGAACTGGCTGTGTCCCTGCACTTCCTAAGCATTTTTCTCCTAAACTTTAGTTTGGAGAATTTCATTACTGTAACCTTATTTCAGCTACCAGAAAACACCATGCATTTTCCACTGGGCCCGGAGCATTAGCGAGGAAGAAATGAACATGAAAGAGGCGAGAGAAAACTCGCAGAAACAATACCGTCAGGATTACCTGTTCCGGAGCCAGGCTGCCCACATTGTCACTTTATCTTTGTGCATATTTACTCAGGGCCTTTCAACTCGACTTTGAGTTCCAAAGTTTGAAGTTTTCTTAGGGGAAGAGGAAAGAAGATGAGAAAATCCACTTCATTAAAGTCTGAAGTTTTCACTAAAAGTTTGGTAACTTCTTCATATCACTGAAATCCAGGGGTAGATTTCTCATGTAAAATAATAATAAAGGAGACGGATGCTCTAAAGAAGCATGAAAATTAAAGCCAAATTAGAATCCAACTTCTTTTGAGGCAGAGCAACTTTAAAATCTATTTCCAGAGAAAGCTGTGACTGGAAGCATCGTGGGGAAGGCAACTGGTGACCACTGAAATACAAGCAGGTATGATGTGGAGTGTCCCTCAATGGTCTTATGGTGAAAAAAGACACGTCCACACTAGAGAATTTCTCATTTCATTATACCCATTTCACCCAGTCCCACTCCCATACCTGGTCAAATCCACAATTCAGAGATTTGTGCTAAAGAGACACGGGTATAGAATAGCTCTATTTCCAATGAGCTTGTTTTGTTCTATTGTCAAGACTGTCAACCTGAGACATTGCCTTGCAATGCAGGCCATTAACCACACTGGGAAGTGACCAAGAGGGTGGATGGACCCGTGAAGCCAGTTTGAAATAGTGCAAAGACATATGTCTTATGGTGTCAGGTCAGGAACATGGCAGCTTGTCTCCTTCACAGGTGTGAACGACAGAGTCGAGTTGGGTCTATCTGGGTGTGATCCTTTGAGAGGCTGTCCCTTAGTCTGGAAACCTCCAACCACAAGTCTGAGACAACCTCGTGCCATAAGACAAAAGCTACATCCACATCTATAAGGGCTGCCTAATTCTTTTGTTAGTGGACGTTGTTGACATAATAATCATTAGCTAGCTCTTCAATTCAAAGAACACTCCGACCTTTCTTTTTCCATATGTCTCACTTGAAATCTGGCCCCATGTGCTTTCTTCTAATCATTAAATCATTTCTTATGGCAGGAAGAATTATTCCTGAGAAGGAGCATAAGATAGCAGTAAATCTATATGTTTCTGACCCTTGCTGTGAGGTGCCTTGTCCCTGAGGTTAGAGTGTGAAGATTTGGACAGACTTTAAGTAAACAATATTACAGATGCAACAAGATAAGAAACACAATATAAGCGCTAGAAAGGAAGAGATAAATCATCATTGTTTGCAGATATGATAACTAGAAAGTCTAGGATTTTAGGATTCTTAAGAAGTTTCAGCAAAGTGGTCCAAATTAAGATCACTCAAAAATCAATAGCTTTCCTATGCATCAAAGCTAACCCATTATAAAATATAATACAATCACAGATTCTTGTTCACAATAGAAATACAATTATGAAATTAGCTAAAAGTAAAACTCACAAAAATTTCTAAGGCCTTAATGAAGAAAGTGATGACACTTTATACCAAATGGTATAGAATAAAGCTTAATAAAAGGACCCACAATAACATTGCAAAGTATTTGTCACAGAGACAAGCAAGTACCTGAGTACAACAGCTCACATTTTATAATGCTCATTGTATATAGAAAAATTAAAAACAAGCTTTCTCCACCAGTAAGGAATTAATTAAATAAACTATGGAACAATGATACTAAGAAATTCTATCATGTAGCAGGTAAAAAGATTTGAGTGCTGACATGGAAATATGTATAAGATAAGCAGAAAAAGCAAGCTACAAGACAACAAATGCAGAACAATATTTATTAAATAAACTATGTACAAAACACAAAGGCACATTGTTCTTTGTGAATGTCCATGAGTATGTGTATGCATTTAAATGAATAGGAACACCTGGATAGATACACACGAAGCTGATAACAGCAATGACCTCCAGAAAGAGAAGTGGTACTTTTACTTTTTTCTGTTTGCTTGAATAGCTTTTTCAATACATACACATGCAGACCACATGCATGCATTACTTAACTCAAAATAATGTATTTAGAAAAGGAAAAGGCAGAAGAAAAGAAAAGAACTTGGACTCCTTGGGTGTCCTCTTAGTTCCCTGCTCCTCTTCCTTCTTTTTTCTGGGTCAGTGCCCTTCCTGGGCTGAGTCCCAGAATGGACGAAATGCAACACCATGGAGAGCATGGTGTTCCTGGTTCCTGAATGGCTACTGGAGGCAAGTTGACAAAATCTAAGAGTGTGAGGAGGTGGATCCTGGTAACAGAAAATGGGAGCTAGAGAGGACTGGGAGGAAATTTCCCTGAGAGGAAGAACACAAGTAAATTCCCACCTCCAGGTGGGAATCAGCCTTTTCCCTGCTTGGAATGTCCTCTTCTCCATCTAAGTATGGTTAGAGTAGGGGACTAGAGGACAGGGCTGAGACCAGAAGCAGGGGCTGGCAGGGTGGGTGCAGGTATTAAAGTCTAACTAAGGGGGGCTGATAACCATAGACAAGAACTGGCTTCAACCAGCTTGTCAGCTGTCTAGCTCACCTTGCATGAACTTTGGCTAATTAAAATATCATTTGCATTGTGGTTTTAAAATTTCTCCACCCTTGAAATCGCCATGACAGTTCCAAAACAACTATATAAACTACGAAAATGGGAGGGAGCACAATTCTAGGAATTACTGCCCAAATTCTTAGTGAAAACCAACCCCCTTACCCTTGAATATTCCTCCCCTCAATTAGTAAGACTTCAAAAGGCCAACAATCACATCCTCCCTGTGCAGCTGCTATTTTTGAGCCTGCCCGCTCCCTCTCTCTTGAGAGAGCATACTGTCACTTTCACTTTCAATAAAAGCTGCTTGCTTTTGGCTTACGTGGTGCATCCCAAAATTCTGATCTTCCAATAATCACCGAGAGCCTGAAAATACCTCCACTTGGAGGCTGGTAACAGTATCAACCCCCAGACACCTCCTGAGCACCCACTATGTGCACAACATTGTGCTAGGGCCTGGAGGGGGAATCCAAAGAAGCATTAGAGCCACAGGCCTTGTCCTCATGGCATCTACACTATCACTGCATTTCTGCTGGAAGGGAGTCCTACAAAGCAAGAGTCCGCCCGGCCCGAGATCAGGAAACGGAGAAGTGAGGAAGCAAAGGGGGACCACTCACTGTCATGCGTGCTCTCAGGGCCAGCTCGTGGCATCTTCCTGCTCACCCAATCTTAACTTCTGCTGCCTATTATCAAATCTCCTTAACTCAACTCATATTTTCGTTTTTAATATTAAGCAGCAACATTTTTTAATGCTAGGCATGGTGCTCTACAGTTCGTTTGCATTATCCCAATCTTTACAACAGACCTGTTGCATGGGTGTGATTATTTTTCCCACTTCATAAATAAGGGAACTGAGGCAAGCACAGTTAGGTCACCTGCCCAAGGTCTCAAAGCCTCACAAGCTTAGTAAGCGTGAGTCAACTGCTCACTTACACAGACGAGAGTAAAGAGAGACGACCGTAGTTTCAGGGAAACCAGGAGGGGAGCAGCCCAAGAGTGACTTACAATGGCAAAGAAACAAATCCCTGGGAAATTGCTGCTGGTCCTGAAAGAAAAGCAGACCCCATGCACCAATGACTTGTTATTTACAGTTATTAAAACTGTCCAGCTGCCATAGCAACTGAGCAGCAAGTGCCTGGGCTCCCTCCCAGGACAGAATATTTTATGACTCTATTACAGATACGCACTCCCTGCGTTGTATAAACTCTGGCAGGTGTTTTGTTGTATTTCTGAAAAACAATGTTTCCTTTTTCCTTGTTACTTTAAGTGCACAATTTCCATTTATTCCTCATTGGTGTGGGTTGGGGAGGACAACAGATGGGGGCAGGGAGAGGAAGGAGTTGAAGTTGGTAAGATTCCGGGGACCTTTTTGGTCTGGAGTTTAGAGTTGCTACGTCAGCAAAACTCAAAACTACGCTCAGTATTTTCTCCCCATATTTCTGGCCACCCCTTGTGCCCTTCCTTGGTGTCACTCTACTGCGACCACCATCTGAAACATCTTTCCTCGTCAAGTGAGCACTGCAGGGTAGGCTGTGATGGTGTAGTTTGCTGAGCCCTGGGAGAGGGCACAATATTTGGAGTGGAGGAAGCTGGTGGGGAGATGTGGGAGCTGTCTAGAGCTGGAGTCCCTAGAATTCCATCCCGTGGCACACAGTAGAAAAGTATCTGAAAAGGGCAATTAGCTTAAAAATTTGGCTTTACACAGACCACTGGGATTCTGGATCTAAGCACCTACAATGGCAAATAGCACGCAGCATGGAAAACAGAGTTAAAAATTGTTATCTGGGTCTATGACTGGGGATGAAGAGAAAGAACTGGAATTGGGGACCAAACAAGAAGGAGAAGAACAGCACAGACTGCCCAGGACTGGACAAGGCATGGTGGCAGCCAAGGGCAAGCCACGGTCAACTCCACTTCAAGCCCTTGGATCAGGCCAAGCCATCATTGTGTGGAGCATCTTTTCCAGGAAACTTTGCACTGGGAATTATGACCAAGTCCACGTAAGGAGAGAAGGCTGACTCTCAGCAGCCAGGACCACCTCTGCCAATCAGGGCTCACTTCAGTCCCGCAAAGGAAAGGCCCAGAAAAAATATTGGTGTATCTGGTTAGACTGGTTAGAGCAAGCACAAGCCAAAAGAAATTAATTTGCCTCCTGGTGGTCTCTTGTCTTTTTCCAGCCCAGGATCCTCTCTTTGTTCTGGTAGCACACCTTGATGTTTGCTGAGGAAGTATACACATGTGTGAAGGTGTATACACACACACACTCACACACACACACACACTTCCCTCTACAAGGAAGCAGAGGGAAGAAGGAGATGGAGAGTGAACTCTGTACTCACTATGGGCTCACTGTAGCCCTCAACCAAAGGTCACAGTCTAGTGGACAGTCCTGGCCACACAGCTCTTTCTGTTTCCATAACTAGGAATAATAATAGAATCCCAGTGTTACAGCCTTAGGGTGCCTCAGTTTCCTATGGTTTCCGTACACACTGCCAGCCTATCTGAGAATAGACCCTAATTAAAGTCTTTTTAAATCATCTAATTTGAGTGAATTGTTTCCTGTTAGGGTCCTGACTGACGCAAGCTGGGATAATGACGGCCTACCCAAGACTTTGGGTAAGAACTACTGGGAAAGAGAAGCTCTTTTTCTACAGGGGGTATCATGCAAGCTGAAGCTGGCATGGAGAAAACTGTCCGAAAATGCAGCTAACGTGGAGCAGAACTGAGCCAAGAGGCAGGGAGGAGAGGAGAGAGACCCGTTCCTGACACCATTCTTTGAGCACCTAGAACCAGACATGCATGAAGACTGTCTACTCTCTGGATTTGCAGTTATGCAAGCCAATAAATCCCCTTGTTTTTGCTTAAGCCACTCTGAGTGTATTTCTTCACTTGTAAATGAAAGAGTCCTGATGTCCCTTGTTCTCATATCCATGATGCCGGCCAACCTGGACAGAGGGGCATACTTAGGCTTAACGTGTGATAGATGGTTGGACTTGTACTTAGAGATCCTTAAAGAGGCATAAGCAGACTAATGGGAACGGTAGGCAGAGAGGTGAAAGCTGTACATACCCCATGGTTGTTGGAAATGAGAGTCTGGATGTCAGTGCCTTGGAGGATTCAATCACTTTCTATGACAGAAGTAACTGAGGTCGAGAGCAATGATGTGACAGAGCAGGACTAGAACTGGGGCTCTGCCACCCAGGGCCGTGTGGAGTGGAAATTATTGTCATCTGAGCCCAACTGTGGAACATGAACCACTCACATAAGAAAGTATGTGCGCCTGAGAGCCACCCAGAGAGTTAGGCCTTTTTCCTTGAGACTTCTAAAAAGCCCATTTTTTCAGAGGCAGGTTGGCCCCGTATTTTGTGAGTTGAAGGTACCAGGGGAAGAGGTGTGCACTTCAACATATCAACTCTGTTATTGGTTTCTGAGGCCGAATGGCTTGCAGTCTTCAGGGGGCTTTCAAGAGTCTGGGAGTGTGTGAGCAGATGAAACCAAGCACGATCTAACTTCATTTTGATGGCTATAACGCTGCCCCTGCTACCAACAGCTCCAAGAAGGGAGAAAAGGCTTCATTTTTCTGCTTTCATTTTTACCAACTAGACACATAAAAATAAACACGACCTGCCTGCTAAGGTGAAATGTTATTTAAGATTATATGGAGCCCAGTATGAAATTGCACAGAAGTCTTTAGTCCTTTTCTCCTTACAGCATTCTAATAAGATAACAGGAAGCATGCATTTGAAGTGAACAAATATTTCACTTCTTAATAAGAATCCTCACCGGGAAGCCCAAATCCCAATTGTCAATCTCTAATTAAAACTGGAAAAGGCCTTAAGGACTGAATATCAGTTAGAGCTTTCCTGATTTGAGGCTGTAGTTCCATAGCCTATGCAGAAATATAGATAAATACACAGGATAAAACCAAATTAAACAGTCACAAAATTCAACACCAGCATATATTTAGAAGTGAATTCCAGCAAACTTAGAATAGAAGGATTCTTCTTAGATCTGATAAAACCTAATCTCCTCAAATCCTGTAGCAAATATCATTACTCAATAGTGAAATTTTAAAAGTATTTGCTTTAAAGTTAGGAAATACGAAAGGATATCCATTATTATAGCTTTTGTTTCACATTGTTTGGCAGAACTAAAATACTAAGACAAACAAAGAGAAAGAGAAGTACAAAGATTGGAAAGAAAGTGACGGAAATATCACACTCTGAAGTCAACATGATCATCCCAAAAGGAGAAAAATGATAAAATTATTAGAACCAACAATAAAGTAGTCTTTTATACCAGCAATAACCAAATTAAATTAGAAAAAAAATAAAAATAAAATCAACCCAGATACACAAGTGTGTGGGATTAATGTCCAATGTTCTCTTTCACTAGATCTGGTTACCTGGTTATCATGCCTGATCTCTCTGATTCCTAGTTGGCCCATCTGCAAAACAATTTTTAAAATACTGAGCTCACATATTTGTGAGTGCATATGCTTACATATATATAGCATCTAGCATGAAATCTGAAATTTAGTAAGTACTCAACAAATACTAGATCCCTTCTTGAGAACTATTCCCTGTATGGCTCTCCACGGCATGTAATGAGTTAAATATATGCATTTAACCATTGAAGAAAACGCTGTGTTCAATTGTCAAAGAAGCTACTCACCTCATCTTTGCTTGAAATCACAAACCCAGTTGCCACTAAGAAGGAAGAGAGGGATGTAAAGCTTTTGGAACTTAGTCTGTGTTGCACAAAAAATAACAGATAAAGTAGCTAAAGTAGATAAAGAGTGAAGGCCTTCAAATTCTCTATTTCTCGTTACTTTGATGGCAACAAAACTTCTCTTATAATGGCCTTGACCACTGACCAAGAACGATACATTTTTTTTGCGTTCTGTGTTTGGCCCATGGTATCTCTGTAGGTCCATAGTTCTACACAGGACCTAATAACTAGGGATTATTGTTTCAGAGTCTATGACATATTTAAGGACTGGAAAATTATTTGCTTTAATATGCAAAAGAAAAACTACAAAATTAGATTTAACAAATATTTAAATGAATGTCCATAAAAGCTAACATTATATTAAATTTTTTATAGGCAGATTTAATTTTATTAAAAATTGTCATTTTATTAAAATAACATTTTGGTTAGATTTTTCTGTCTGTATGAATATGAACACATACTCAGGAATTCTTGCAATGAGTGCTGATATATTGTAAACAATAGTAAATTGGATTACAGGTAGCCTAATAATTTTGAAAGCAAAAATAATAAAAATCCTTTCAAACAATTTTCAACAGAATGTGCTATTTAATACAAGATGGGATGCTTTTTAATCAGTCTCATAATATGGAAAGGTAACTAAAATGAAGAGTGGCCTAGGTTTGTGACAGTGTTCAAATGGCAGATCACATTCCTTAAAATGAGACATGTTCGGAAAAGATCAAAAAATGCTTTTGGGAAATCGTGAGCAGAAGACCCGGTTCATGCATCAAAAAAATTACAGCCATATACCTAATCCCCTATACCAGTGGTCCCCAACTTTGGTACCAGTTTCAAGGAAGACAGTTTTTCCATGGGCGGTGGGATGAGGGGCCCGTTTGGGGATGATTCAAGCACATCACATTTATTGTGCAGTCAAACCTCTCTGTTAACGATAATCTGTATTTGCAGCCGTTCCCCAGCACTAGCATCACCGCCTCAGCTCCATTTCAGATCACCAGGCATTAGATTCTCATAAGGAGCACGAAATGTAGATCCCTGGCATGTGCAGTTTGCAGTAGGGGTTAGTGCTCCTATGAGAATCTAACGTCCCGCTGATCTGACAGGAGGCGGAGCTTATGCAGTGATGCCAGTGATGGGGAGCGGCTGTAAATACAGATGAAGCTTTGCTCACTTGCCGCCACTCACCTCCTGCCATGCAGCCCAGTTCCTAACAGGCCGCAGACTGGTAGCGGTCTGTGGCCTGGGGGTTAGAGACCACAGTTCTAGAAAATTTTTAGCACCATTTGACTATTACATTCTCAATTTTGTTTTGTGACCCAGGGGTTGGGGACCACAGCTCTATACCCTCTCTCATGAAAGACTTGTATCATCCACTGTATCCTTTCTGGGGCTTGTGTTATTTTATAAGCAAATATAAAACATCTTATATTTTATATACAAAATGTCCATCCTATCTGCCAAGTAAGATAATAAAATCCCCAAGGTCAAGATTGATAACCAGCGTCTCTTTTCATCTCATCTTAGGACATACGTAGCAATCACTCAGTATCTACATTTAAAACTGAAAATTAAAAGAAGCAAGCTCTTTCTAACACATTTAAAAAAAAAAAAAGATTCTTCCAAGTTTCTTACTAACAGCACATGAAAAGAATCTGAAACCTTGAATTACAAAATGCTGCTGGGAAATTACACTTTCACGAACATCTATTGTTTCTTTGTTCCTTGCCTGAAAATCTGTTTCTCCCTGGGATATTAGCATATAACAAATAAAATCCCAAAGTACCTTATTTTCCTGCCCAAATGCAGTACTTAACTCTGGTTGATTTCTTAGCTAAAATTACTTACAGGAAGAAAAACTGCCTAAGTGTCTTTGATTATTATGGAATATCTGAGCCCTCATCAAGTGGTGCCAAATGTGTTACACACACACACAGAAAAAACAAAACAAGCCTCAAATGGCATTGTGTTTAAATATGATGATGTTTTTGATAGAGAAAATGAGAATTATTATTACCTATGTGGATTCCCACCCTGAGGATTAACCTTGCTCCATGGCTTTCATAACTATGGCATTGTAGCTGTGTTTCTCATAACAAAGGGAAAATCCAGTGTCAAATAAGCAATTTAGCATGGTTTACGAACTCCCCCACATCTGTGAGAGGAGGAGATTCGACCATTCCAGCTATGAATTTCTAAGCTTTTTGTTTCCTAACGGGGAATTTACCTGAGCTCCTACAGGGAAAAGACACGTGCTCACAAACTGAAGTCATAACGCCCCGGACCATGATGGCAATTTTAACAGCATTTACTTTATTTATTTATGCTATTTCCTTCCCATAAAAAAAAAAAGTGAAGAATAGTCTCAGACTTATGCTGGAAAATAGGAAAGAACTAACTGTGCCAGGTGTACCTCCACTCACCCCCTCCTGAGATGGGCACTTCCCCACCAAACAACACGCACCAACCAGAAGGGGAGGTTTCACAAAAGACGGAGAACTGAGCTACTATTAACTGGGTCACTTGAGTCTTTTAAAGAACCTGGACAAAAGAAAGAGAGGTTTGTTCTCTTAGCTAAATTATTCCTTCTGAGCTTGTTCTTCCCAAGAAGAGCTCCTGTGTATTGTCTTCAATGAACTCAGTGATCTCTCAGCCCAACCACATTCTGGGGACTTCGCGATTCCGAAATTAGCAGGCTTCAGTCTCATCACCGCCACAGAGATTCCTCATTCCCTTCTACCTTGGCCACCCACTGAGCTTTCAAAGATTGTGTTTATTAAACAGGCAGCATTGATTTATGCCCAATTAATTAATTTGCCACTTCTAATTAAGCAGACACAGATAACCGCCAAGCAGTATGTTTGAGCAGCTCGAGATAACCACGGTTACCACACTACCACCCTGAGTTGGTTTTGCTCCAGCCCAAAATAAACAATTCTGAGATTCCTAGAACATGCTGTTTTAGACTGGCTAAATATGGGATTCCCTAGATTTTCTGAAATATAGAGAAGAACTTAAGAACCCTGAGTTTGGGAGCACTGTATCGGAGTCCCCACATAAGACTATCTTTGGGGGACTCCATCCTGCAGGACTCAGATGAGCATCACCCTCTGTTTTGGGAGCTCCCAGCTAAACTGAGGCTTCAGTACCAGAGCAGCTAGCAGCCCTGCCCTACTGGGAAATAGAAAGGAGCTGGAGGTGGGTGTTTACACTGTGCGTTTTGCAAGGTTTGTTGTTTTGTTTTGTTTTGGTTTTTTACATGGTTCAGCCTAATGCCTAGTTGTCTGATCCACAACCAGGGGGTGCCTCACCTTTTTATACTGGCAGAGGCCCTTGGGACTCTTGTCTTATCTGTGTCCAGGTTGCACCTGCCTGACCATTGCTCTGGTGCTGGGAGCCCACCCTTGTATTCTCCCCAGTGTTCCAGGGAAAACCCAGCCTGGGGCAGCCCCTAGAGGTCTTCAGATGGAAAGTGTGAATTCAGTACACGACTGCAATAGGAAACAGGTTGAAAGGCGTTTACTTACAGATCCTGGGCAGGGAGGCATAACAAGTCAGGAAGGCAGTTTTCCATCCTCAGGTCATGCTAGGCAGAACTGAAGAGTCAGGCAGGAGAGAGCGCATGCGTGGCAACGGGCAGTATGTATAAGGGAACGGGGGTGGGTCTCTTTAAGTTCATGGACAAATGCCTGAATGATCCTTTCAAAGGAAGCAGTGGGAAAGCAGGGAGCCCTGTCTGCTAGGCAGGAGAGATGCCTCTGAGTTATCACCTCTGGTCACCAGCTTGAGCCATTTGGGTGTGGTATAGAACCAGACATTGTGTCCAGGGTGACTAGGCCCTGCTTCTAGAATGAGAAAGTTAAACTTGTATTCAAAATGGATGCTGAGGCAAAACAAGATTAAGAATTCACCACAACTCCCTATTCCTTAGAGTGGGTGTTAAGTGGCTAAACCTGCGTGGATGGATATGTTTCAAGATTTTATAGTATATTAAGCATTGAGCTGGATGCTTTACAGATACTGTCTGAAACGGCCATCATAGTAACTCTTTGAAGTACGTATTCAACCATTCATCCATCCATTAATTTGACAACATTTTACAGAAGGCTTACAATGTACAAAGCATGGTCTGGGCTGGCAAGTCTGCAGCATTAGAAAAGACAGATAAAACACTCTCCCTAAAGGAGTGCACACTCTAGTCTGGAGATACAGACAACAAATAAGTGAAGAAACAAACAATTGTGCCAGAAAATAAACACGATGACATAATAAACAGTGAAGGGAGGTACTACTTAGATCATATGCTCAGGGAAGTTCTCACTGAGGCCCTAACTCTTGATTCAAGACCATTAAGGTATTAAACTTGCTTTGCCAAGGAGGTAATTGAGGCTGAGAGAGAGTTTCAGCAAAGAGCCCAACATCACACATCTACTAAGACCAGGTCAGATTCTAACCTAGAATTGTCAACCTCCAAACCTGTCTGCTTTCCACTATACCCTGTGCCTCCCCAGAGGGAAGGACCTGATAAATACTATACTATGCTCTGTATCAGAGGATGTTGTAGTAGAAGTTTCAGCCTAGGTAGCCTGTATAGAGAGGAGGATGTTGCCAAAAAGGGAGATGAAAACAAAGAAATAAAATTCATAATCATCCTCATGTATTTAATTGCATAAACGTAACAAATGAGCATTTAATTTTTCTTTCTTCATTTTCCTCTCCCTCCTTAATTTTTCATAAAAACCAAAATGTTTGGTGTTTTTTTTTTCTTGGGGTTTGTAATAAATGTGTCCTGGTTTAATCTATAGATGCACTAGATTTTCAGGGCCTATTTTTAAAGACATGAATGTTATATAAACACATTTGTCCTCGACAAAGTCTAGATCACCACCACCACTCCCATCTTCATAAAGAAGTAGAGATCCATTTTTTAAAATACACACACACACAAAGGAAAAAATTTCCTGTTGGCTGATTGGGTGAGTAATACAACGAACTGCCTTGATTACAGATGACATTTAAAGAGGTTCTCTCTTCTACTTGGCCATTTTCTCTCTGAGTGATACTGAACAGAAGACAAGACATCCATTCAGAGTGCTTCCAGGAACAGTTTTATTGAACCTAGGTTTTATTGAAGCTGAAGCACCCAGCTATCTTTGAGCCCCACAGAAAAAAAACTCCTTCCAGTAAATTAAGGGCTATTACCTGAGGAAGGGGAGCAGTTGAGGCACTGCCTCCAGAAGAACAAAGCCTCTAGCTCTGAGTGCAAAGGCAGGAACTGGGGCTCAATTTACAGATGACAGCTCTGACAGAGAAAGTCATTCAAGACGAAGACAGGACAGAAAACCATTAGGAGAGCTTGATTGTGGCCACTCCTGTTTTTTTCAAACAACAGGACAGCTATTACTCTCTCTGATGTGCAAGGAGAAAAGCAACCCATTTCGTTCCCACAGTGCCCCAATACAAAGATGGACCCAAAACCCAAGACTGCTGGAAGAAAATGTCACTTCTACACCAACTCCTCCCTGACGGCCTGACCCTTTATCATACTCCTTAACGGTATGTTACTGTGCATAATATGAAGTATGATTCCACTAGAACTCAGGCTTCAGAATCAGACAGAAGGGTCTTGGCTTTGCCACTTTGCAGCTGTGACATGGGATTTTTAAGGAGCAGGCCTTGAAAAACCCTATATAACATAGCTGTCTCCACTCAACAACAACAAAAAATCAACATGATTTTCTTTAAAAGATGGTAGGTGGTAGCTAAGATTTCAAAATGAGAGACAGATATTCACATGCATCCATATATATGGAGAGAGAGAGACAGGGAGAACTAATCAGAATTCTGCCCTTCTCTCTTTGTCTCTCTGTAGAAGTTGCACGGTATAAGCTGTTGGCAGTTAAGAGCTTACCATGAAAGTATCAACCTTAAATAATGAGATTCAGAAAATATGATTAAGTGTAGAGTTTCTTCAAGCACAAAGCTTGAGGATTGCCACCTGGGAAAGCACTGAATGCATGTTTTCCAGCATGGAGAAGCTAAGGTTTCAGTTATATAGGCAGAAAAGTTCCTGCAAGTTTCCATTTTCATACAAGACCAGATACATACTCCATTTGATTGGTTACAGATTGCTACATTCCAAGGAAGATTACTTTATTACTCCATGAGGAGGGGCAATGATCTAAGGGGATCTTATCTCTGGGGCTGCTTGATCTTCTTAATTATTTGCAGGGGAAAAAATGCAGAAATTTCATGCCACATGACAGGCTGCATAGCCACATTCTTCCCAAGGCTTAGGGTAATGTATAGTTCCAACAGCTTTAAGTTTGAATTATTTTAAGTGTGAATTATTTAATTTCACAAAATAACACCAGCATGCAATGAAAATGGGAAAACTTAGATTAAAGACAACAGAGGCAGAGAAAGAAGATCCTACAGGTGTTCAGGTCCCAGGTTCTGATATTCCTGAACCCAGCTGCATGTAATTTGGTTATTCAAATTTCCTTGAATTATCTAAAATGACTGTGTAAACTAAGGGCTTGAGGGACAAATCTAACTGCAGCCTACTTTTGTAAATAAAGTTTTATTGGGACACAGCCACATGTACTCATCTGTTAATGAATTCTCCATGGCTGCTTTCACCCTACTAAGTCCGAGTTGAGTCATTGTGGCCCCGAGATCAGATGTCCCACAAAGCTCAAAATATTCACTATCTGGACCTTCACAAATAAGTTTGTCGACTCTTGATTTAAAACAATTCAATATTCTTCTAACAGTTTCTCCTTTTTGCCTAAGGTAACTCAGATTGATTTGTTACTTGCCACCAAGAATCGTGATTACAGCTGTCTTCAAATTTCTCTTATGCTTAGTATATCTCATGAATAGCTTATGTGTGCTAAAGCCCTTTGCCCTTTTCTGAGCTCATCTTCTCTTTCTCATCATTTCTTTTATTGCTGGAGTTAGTCATGCCACTCCGTATTATGTTTTTAGTTGGGGCTTTATATATAGGCCCTCCCTCTTTCTTTCCCCTTCTCCTATAAACTTTTGGCAAGGTAGGAGCTACTTCTCATTCATCCCTGCTTTTCCCCTGGTGCCTCGCATAATAAATGCAATAAACACATGTTGTATCTTGAATTAAATTTTCAAATACTCCTTCATTTTGCAAACATTCTGCCAGCTCCCAGGCCAAATGTTAACAGGAGAACCATTTCATCAAGAAACAAAATAAATCCTCAATCTCTGAATGTTTTAAAGCAGTCATTTTGATAGCCTGACCTATGAGCAGCAGCAGCAACCTCATCCAGGAACTTGTTAGAAACAAATTCTCAAGTCCCCTCTGGAGACTTTGAGAATCAGAAACTCACGGGGGGCCCAGCAATCTGTGTCTTATCAGGACCTCCAAGAGATTCTGATGCTCACTAAAGTTTGAGACTCTAAAGCAAACGCAAAAGATTGGCAAACTTTTCTGTAAAAGCCAGAGAGAAAATGTTTAGGCTCCGTGCCAAGAAAATCAAAAATATTATATAATGCTTACATAACAAGAGAGAAAAAAATTTTCATAAATTTTGATGAAATCAAAATGTAATATTATATAATATGTAATAATAATGATGATGGAGTATAATTTTTGTAATACAGTTCTACTAAGGAGAAAAATCTTTTTTCAGGATAACATTTTGATTAATTGAGGTTCAAAGTTAATGTTTCCTATTGCAATGCTCTGAATGTTTGTCCCCTGCCCCAATTTATATGTTGAAGCCTAATCCCCCACATAAGGGTATTTGGAGGTGGGGCCTTTGGGAGACAATAAGGTCATGAGGTTGAAGCCCTCGTGAGGGATTTGTGCCATTATATGAAGAAGAAACATAAGAAAGCTTGCTTCCTCTCTCTGCTTTCCACCATGTAAAGATTCAATCTGAAGATGGCCATCTGCAAACCAGGAAGTGGGCCCTCACCAGACACCAAATCTGTAGCCATCTTGATCTTGGACTTCCCAGCCTCTAGAACTATGAGAATAAATGCTTATTGTTTAAGTCACCCAGCTTATATACCATAGTATATTTTTTACAGCAGCTCAAACTGATTAAGACATATATCATCAAATACATTGCAAATGTTCATCTTTAAAAACCATTCTTAGTTCATAGAAACAGGCCATGGGCCAGGTGTGGCCCACAGGCTGTAGTTTACCAACCCTTGTTACAAAGCATCAACACCTACAATTAAGAGAAGAACCATACATTCATTGAAGGATAGCAGAAGACTTTTGCATGGATTAGTGGTTTTCCACTGGGGATGACTTTGCCCCCAGAGGACATTTGGCAATGGTTGAAGACATTCTGGGGGGTCACAACAGGGGTCTAAAGGTATATGCCTGGAATGCTGTTAAACATCCTACAATGCATGGGACAACCCCCTACAACAAAGAATTGCCTGACCTAACATGTCGATAGTGCTGAGGTTGAGAGCCCCTGGCATAGATCACCCTGTGTGGCTCACTGCAGGCGGCCTGCAGTCTCCTTTTCCTTTCTTGTCATATTCCCACATACAGACAAGCACCCCAGGCTTATTGCTTTCTAATCCACACCTAAACAAGATTCCTTTAAAGGTTTGCACAAAGATATTTGCAAGAAGCAAGGCTTCTCTTTCTGGAGTTTTCAATTTTTAATTGTCAAGGCAAACTTAATGTCAACACTAATACATTTAACTTCAGATGAGATCCTTCCAGAGGGACCCTAGAGCCTGTTTCCTCCTAGGAATGGCCTCATAAAGTCAGACATTTATTGTGAGGAGGGAAACACAAAACACTATTCAACAGGATCTTTGGGAAAATGAAACGTCCCAGAATGTCCTCGGGTGTGTGGGATTGTACAAGACATTGGAGAATCATGAGGCCTTTCTTTAGTTTGGAAAACTTTTAATAACTCCAGTTGTGAAAAGAACACAATCATCTATAACTTATTACCTGCTCCCAGTTCTTCCCTTTAGAAATCGTATATCAGAAGCTAAGACATTCCTGGAGACCCTACCTGAATCAAAGAAAAAGATGCCTCCCCTTCTCCATGGTGTGGTCCAGGTTCACGATTAAGCTATATAATCTCTGATTTCCTGAAACAGGGGATGACTGGCACTCAGGGAAATCAGTTGAAGTTAGGTAGCCTTTTACTGAGGGTGGAGGAAAATATTGCTCTATACTAGGGAAATGTAAACTAATATTTATCAACATTTACTACATGCTGGGCACTCTCCACGTGTTTTGGTATATTATATTATTGCAACCTTACAACAGTCCTATGAGACAGGTCCCATTATCCTCATTTTACAGATGAGGAAACTGAGGCTCAGAGAAGTGAATTAACTTGTAAGGTCACATAGCTGGTTGAACCAGTATTAAAATCCAGGAATATCTGACTCCAAACTTGAGCTCTTAGACATCACTGCATCACTAAGGCTTTGTGGATACACATGGAACCACATCATTTAGAAATTAAAAATCCATAACAAAACAGTGTCTTCTAATAACCAGTGATTAATGATGACAGTAGAGCCCCTGGCATTTCACTGAACACTTAGAGGTAAGTTCACCTTCTCTCTAGGTGCAGTGTCCTCGTGATGCCAGAAATCTCGGTGATACTGATTTGCGTGCGATGTTCCCTCCATTCTCAAAGACAGCCGCACCCACCCTGCTTCAGTGAGTCTCAGCAGATAGGTTAGGCAAGGAGCTGCCTCCAAGAGTAAACCTAGAGTCTGGGAAGTTTGCCTGGGTTGAAAAAGCATAGATTAATGTTATCACATAATTTCATATTTTATAAAATAAGAAAACAACTTACTCTTTCTTATAATGCAAATGACAGAGAGTAAAATCTTCTTGGCCAGAGAAGATGGTCAGAAGATAGAGCAATTATTCTCAAAGGGGAAAAGTGAATATCCAAACTTCGGGGCTGCAGCCAAAGGAGACGCATTGGTTGTAAAAGGGGGATAAATCCTAATACTGCGGCTCTACCTTCCGCAGGTCATACCCTTTCCTCTACTTAGTATAAATTCTGTGGAAGGAAGAGACGCAGAGGAGGAAGGAGGAGAACAGGAATGGATGCAGAGGAAGAATCAAGGAGAGAAGGAGGGCAAGAGAAGGAAGAATTCTCAGAATATTTATTTCCCGGAGGAAGGCCCTAGCGTAGAACAATCCCAACTCAAGGACACATTTTCTCAGGCACAATTCAGAACAAACTGTGTGTGTACAGGGAGAGATGAGTTTCAATCTAGTCAAAATAATCATGCTCCAAGCCGGATCCGAAGGCGAGGAGAGCAGCCCAGCCCAATAGTGCCCTCATCCCTGCTCCCTGGGCTCAGAGCTTCTCTCCTGCCACCCTCAGCTAAAAACTCAATCGAGCCATCAAAAGACACAACCAGCAGCCCTGCTCTCCCACGCTCTACTCTGACACCGGAGCACACACACAGATGTCTTTGGCGTAACCCAAAGGGAGATCCTAAGCAGTTTCCAGAGAATTTTTTATTATCCTTGCATTGTGGGAAATTATCTTTCCCACATTCTGTGTTCAGAGAAGGATGTCACCGCACCCGAAAAAATAGATATAAACAGATACATACACTCATGTCAATCCCAGCATAACAGACTTCAAGGAAGTTCAGATGTGTTTGCTGTGTTGACTATTGGGCCATTGGCTACTAATGTATTTTGTTTTAACAGAATTAGGCCAGTAATAAAAATAACTACTATTTCTTTTCACTGAGCATGACCATGTTTATCAGAGAAGCCCTCAGCATGTAGTGTCTCGTTTGATCCGTACAGCACTACAGTGAAGTATTATCATCCTCATTTTCAAAAAGAAAGAAGGAAGGAAGGAAAGAAGGAATAAGAGAGGGTGGGAAGAAGGGAGGAAGAAATAAAGCAATCAGGAAGTTCAGAGAGAGCAAGTAGTTTGAATCCAGGAATCGAGAGGCTAAATTAAAAGACCTTGTGGCATTCTAGGCGAAACTCCCTAAAAAGGATAACCATCTCATCCTGGCAAGTATTACAACATAAAAAAAAAAAAAAAAATCTTCAGGCATCTGGTTTAAATAAAAAAATAAAGAAAAGAAAAGAAAGATGACACCTTTCACTCTGCAACAAAAAATACTAAAAACAGTGGAGCAACAATTACAGTTTTGAGAAGGAGAAATTGTCAGTGATAACCACACAATTTTATTCCCTTCTTTTCATATACGAAGCTGACGTGAGGCAGAGGGGAATTGAATTATGTGCAGGCTCTAAAAATATACCAGCCATTAACCCTTGTTTAAAACACTACTTGAAGGTGTACTCCAGATGACCAAGAGTGAACTCCAAATCACATTAGTCAACAATAATGGCATCAGGCAGGTATAAATGGCCTGGCCTTAGTGGCCAGCGGAGCTTCCCAGAAGCATGATGTCCAATTTGTCACAAGGGCCCTGAGGAGAATTTTCCCCTGAGTAAATCACGCTTGTTTCTTCTGGCAACACCAGAAGAAAAAAATGTAGAAAGTTAGTGCATTCAATTACAACATATCTGGATGAAGCCTCATGATAAAAATATTGCTTGTGAACCACTGTCTATTGTTATGAGCAAAGTCTTATAACTAGATATTTCTCTGGAAAAGACTTCCCCTCAGGCAGGCTTTCTATCAGATCCAGAAGTCCAGTTAAATATTTCTATAAATGTGGGAAAAAGAAGAAAATTCACAAAGATATCCATGTGTGTATCTCTGAGTAATGGAACTATTAGGAAATACTTTTCTCGTTCATGTTTTTGTATTTTCCAAATTTTCTCTCATAAATATGCACTATTTTAATGGAAGAAAAACTTCTAAAATATTTAAATACAAAACAAATGTAAAACAAAGATTTAGATTCTGAGATTCTGCTTACATTCTGAAATTCGAATATACTCATTTCAAACAACAAAGTGATCTCCCTAAAAAACAGTGCAGTATTCACCTTAATAAGTAGACGTGAGTCATGAAACTCAAAATATAACAGATTTTAATTTCATTTCATTCCGTGAACAAAGATAAAATAGCATATCTTTAGGGGAGAAGTTTTATTTAACATGTTTCAACTAATAATAGAAAAGGAAATATTTATGAGTCTGAGTAAAAGAAAAAGAATTCTTTCAAGTTCTTAACGAAAGACCACATTTTCAGGAGAATTAGCTAAAGGGGAAAAAAATTGCATGAAGAGTTGAAAAGAATTAATTATTTATTGGCTCTCCTGCAGCGACTTCTAAACTTTAGATATGAATCAAAAGAGGCCTGAAGTGAGCTAATTTACGGAGCACATTTCCATTTAGAATTACATTGTAGGTTTCAAAACATCCTTGTTCTGTTATGCACATGTTACATGTGTGAAAAGGGTGTTCCAGTAGGATGTTAACCTGAATCATATACCCAGAGCTCTCTTAACAGGTTAGATACGCTCTTGGAAAGATATATGCAAATCAAATTGTATTTGAAATGCACCTTGGGAATTCATGCTGTAGTGAATTGCTTGGGAAACCAAGAATCCTTGGATAATATGAAAAAGAAAAAAAATAAAAACCACCCACTAAATTCTCCATCTGGCAGGCTTAAATGTTTTTCTTATTTGCTTTCTTCCAAAGGAACATGTTTGAACAATATGCACAGAAACTCCTGACAAAATCTATTACTTGTATTAAAGGTTAGAGTTTTTAATTTAAGAACCAAGAACTTTTGACTAGTTAGAACAATCTGAGTATAACTAAAACAAAACATATGCCCCACCCGATAGAGGTAAAGCAATGCTTAAATTTGTTCCCCATATTAAGAATTTTCAGCATTTAACTAATTTAAGACTGGATTTTCCCCCTCATTTTAATCGATGGCATCTGTGAGCCAATTGGCAACTATTAGGAGCTGCATGAGTTCCAGATAGCTTTAAAAGGGTATTATTTTCAGGCCACTCATGTATTTTTAAATATTTAATTTAGAATTCAGAATAAAATTTGCTTTGTGTGTTTGATATTTTCTCAGGGGAAAATACAGATCTTCAAAACAATGATAATATCAATTGTGATTACAGCAAATTAGAATCACATCCAGTCTCCTCCCTTGGGGTTGTTTTGGGATCAAGACAAACATGGCTCACGAAATTGAATTGCAATAACTAATTTGCCTTGACATTGAGCAAGAAAAATTGGAGGAGGCAAAGGTACCATGGGTTACCTGAATCAGGACTGCTGTTTCCTCAGTTTAACGGAGGACTGTCACCCTGCCTGGGAAAGCTGGGGAATGCAAAAGCCCCGAAGTACAGCTCTTAGACTGGCTGGACCACTCCCTGGTTCTGCAAATCCGTATCCGTAATACGCATCCCTAAGGGTGACCACTTGCTTGGGGCAGATAACATCATCTGGCATATGAGTGGGGAAAAAATTCGGATCTTATCGATAGCCACAACAGCTATTGTTTGTTATGTCCCTTTCTTGGTACCCCTCCCACGCAAGACTTCCTGCATATTTACCTCATGTGCTATTCACAACACTATTTCAGGAAGGCATTATAATCCTCATTTAACTCATAAGCAAACCGGAGCTTGGTTAAGGTGACTTGCTCAAAGTCACAGGTAGTGAGAGGCACAGGGGAGTTTTTTTCAATCCATATCTGAGTCTCAAACCTTATTCTTTTCCACAATTCTTTTGCCAAGAAAGCATAGCCAGTTGTGGCTGCCAGTCTACAAGATGGCCCAACTTCCTGGTATCCATACCCTCATGTATCCCTTCCTACTGTACCAGGGTCCATCTTTGGGACCAATCACATTTGGCAGAAGTGATGGTATAGCACTGTTAAGATTAGTTTATAAAAGCTGTGTCTTGCCCCTTAGGTTCTCTCTCTCTCTCTCTCTCTCTCTCTCTCTCTCTCTCTCTCTCTGTCTTTCTCTCTCTCTCCCCCTTCCTCCCTCCTCTTCCTCCACCCTTCCTGTCACTCTTCCTCCCTCTCCCCTTCCTTCTCTCTTTCAGCCTCTGCTCTCCGGAAAACAAGCTGCCATGTTATAGCAGCCCTGTGAAGACACCTACTGGTGAGGAGCTGAAGCTCTGGCCAACAGCCAGCAAGGACCTGAGTTTGGAAGCAGATTTTTCAGCCCCAACCAAGCCTTGGGTGACTGAAGACCTGGACATTGGCTTGACTGCAACCTCCCAGGAGAGCCTGAGACAGAAGCACATAGCTAAGCTGCTCCCAAGTTCCTGACCTTCAGAAGCTGCGTGACATAATTGCTGTGAAGCTGCTAAGTTTTGGAGTTACACACATAACAAATACACCAGTGTATAGGAATTTTCATAAAGATGATAAGTGTATCATCTCTGGATTCCCCGGTTTCACATTTGCAAAGCCTTATGTAAATACCATGGAAGAAACAAAGGAGCATAAGAAATAACATGCCCACCAGCAGCAGCAGCAGCCCTCAGGTAGCTTAGAGCCAGAAGAAAAGAGAAAAGCATATACGTCGGCAGACCCAAAATATTTTTTTAAATATTTCTGTGATCTTCTCTTGGGTCTTTCTGTATACGGTAGTACCTTCTCCCTAGTCAGCCCAAATTATCTAAGCTGATGCTTTGGGGGTAATAGGATTATTACAGAAGAGCTGCAGAGAGAAAGAAAGGGTTATAATTGAGCTTCTTAAATTCAAAATAGCATTTTCTTGCAAGATAATTGGTCATAAGCCAGACATTGTTGAAAACGAAACAATTCTCTAAATTCTGTTAGCTCCCATTTAACATATCAAGGGCTAGTCCTGGCATATTAAATCACAGACTTTCTTCCATAAAATAGAGAATATAACTTTCTACCTATGATGGCTGGCCCAGAGCCAAAGGAAGATAAGACATAGGAAAAGTAAAAGAAAATTCCATCTACAGTAGATACAATGGCCCCAAGATCCCCTTTGGGACTGGAGGATTTGTTCTACCAACTACCGGCGGTGCTGCTGGCAGACAGCCCTCTGCTGTCAGCCTTCTCAGGAAATTATCTCAGCTGAAGAGTCGCCTTGCCCAGGCCATGCACCCTGGCAGGGTGCTCCCATCCAATAACCGGCAGACGCAGGGCAGTGTAAAGGATTGTTTCTCTTGTCCCGACTCAGGACAACTCTGAAGAGCCACCCCAGATCTCCCGTGGGACTGTCTGGGCCTTGGGACTGAAGCAGAGCATAACTTCTCCCTTAGCCCAATCGGGCCTCGTTCCTTTCCTTCCACAAGTGGTGATCTCTAGAGAACTCCCTCGCAAGCCTTCTGTGTACTAACCCACATCTTAGCACCTGCTTTCCAGAGAAACTGTGACAAGGTCCCTTTGAGTCTTGGCAGAGGGCCTTTAGCCCGGCTTCCTATTAGGGAGCTGGGAGAACATCCTGCAGGCTGGCGCTGCACCAATGCAGGGAGGCCCAACATAGTCAGGGCAGAGCGGGAGGCTCAGCAACAGAAGATCAAGTTTGCTCTCCCGGCCATCCCTGGTGTTCAGTGCAGAGGGAATGCTAAACGGAGAGCCAACAGGCCAGCCGTGGAGCCTGCCGAGGTCAGTCAGGTGTGTGGGAAGACAATGCCAGACGAGGGGCTAGTAATAGATACGGCAGAGTTTCAGAGGGGTCTCTAGTCCTTAGATGCCAAGGGGAGTCTAAGGTGGCAGGGAAAGGAGGCAAACTGCAGGCAGAGCTGGAAGAGATCAGAGCTGGATTTAACAGCAGCTATGGCAGCAGCCAACACGGGCAGTGGATGGGAGCAGAATGGCCAGTCTAGCCCAAGGCCCGAGGCCCTCTTTCATCCAGTCCTATGAGGTCACAGACACACTCCTCCTTCCTCCAGCTACGTGGCCCCGACGTTGGGAAGAAGGAAAGAAGAGAGCGTGGAGCTCTGAAGACAGATGGACTGAGCTGAATCACCCAAGCAGAACAGCCTCTGTCAGCCTCAGTTATGTTGCTACAACTCCAACGGTGGTTGTAAAGGTCCCAGGAGACTCCATCAATGCAAAATGTACAAACTGTACTTTTATAAAATGTATGTTTTTAAAATGTATTAGGTTATCAAGACACCTAACCTCTTCTCTTTGACAGTTCTATTTTTGTAATGTCTTTGTTTTCAAGTAGATGAAATAATTTTTGATAGCTGGATACATACTAAATTCGATGAAAGCTGCACGTATAAGCATTCCTGCTGCAGTGTATGAGCTGAGAGCCAGCACATCTACCTGCTGCCCCCACCGTGGTGAGGTAAGGGCTAGGACTGTCCAGATTAGAGGCCAGTTGAAGTCCTGAAAGAGAAAAAGAGGGGTTCTGTAGCCCTCCAGAGTGAAGGGGAGATTAAGCCAGCTGCCCCCGTGCTTAAGAATCGTTGAAATTGTGTATGTTAAAAGCAGGATAACCACACATCCCAGTTTTCTTGGGAGAATGCAGGTGTTACCTAAGATTCTTACGTTCTATCTGGCTAGCAGCCCCTTTCCTTCTCACAAGTATCCCAGTTTAGATGAGAAATTATATGGTCACTTCAATTAAAAGCTATTCGTTTAGAAGGAAATAATTATGTATTTAACAGGAAATTTCTCTGTTTAAATAATCCTATGATGAATCCTGTGATAAAGCAAATAAACATTAAACATTAACCCTCCCATTAAAAGTGAGAGATTGGTTTATCGATTGATTGACTATTGGATTGGACAGAGATTAGCAGATGTTTTGCTTTGTTTTTCCCTTGTCACAATAGGTGGGGGCTCAGAAGGGAACCAGATCAGCTGTAGTAGACATCAGGAGATGCCAGCCTGTGCACGTCACAATTGACTGAGTCAATTTGCAACCCCTACACTCAGAAGTTAACCATCTTAGGCAGCTGAGTTAAGTGGCACAGAGAACAGTGGTCGCTGACATTCAGAGGAGGAAGAAACCACTGGCAACTCTGGTTGTCCTCGAAGCTTCATTTGAGAACTGTGGGTAGTCTTGAGCTCAAGAGAGAGGGAGGAGAGACGCATCCCCAACAGGCAGGTGCAGGCGTCCTGGGAGACGGAGATGGGCGTGGCTGAAGCACAGCGTGGGGCTGCTGCAAGGAACAAATACACGAGCCTGGGAGGATGGTGCGGACTGGATTAGGAGGGGCCCAGGCCGGGGAGCTCCTGCCAGTCTGCTGGGGGAGATAGTGGGAAATACTGTACTGGAGTTGGTTGCAAAGATGCTGCCCAACGTGAGAGTAGTCATCAATATGGCTGGCTTTGCTGCTGTTTTAGTTGTATGTCTTGAATAGGTCACATTCCCATGATGAAAATTTCAAAATGGGCAAAATGATGCAAAATTTTAAAACATCCTCACTCTCCTCCCCAGCCACCCCTATTTCCTCTTCCCAGAGGCAACCAGTACCATCCTGCCTCGTCTACCGTTCCAGAGATATTCTCTATCACATAAGCCAATAATATTCTCATTCTCCTCTCCTTTGTGGTTTATATGCACTATTCTGACCTTGCTGTTTTCATTGAAAAAAATATATGTTGAAGATTGCTCCATATCAGAATATTAAAAGTACCCATGTAGCCTATGCCCTCACCAGTATATGGACACATCATGGCTTATTTAACAATTTCCTATTAATGGAAATGTCTTGCTATTAGCAATGCTGCAATAATAGCCCTTACACATTCACCATTGCACACCTCTAAGTACATCTGCGGGATGTTTCTGTTACCAAACCCACATGGGTAGGGGAAGGTGTGGGTCTGGCCTTGGTCTGATTGCTTGTCGCACAGAAACACAATTACTAAGCCAAGGAAGAAAGGTAATTTATTACAGATGATATCATCTGGGAGACGGGAGGAATGCCTCAAATCCAGCTCCCCAACCGAGGGCAGGGGTTTTTATAAGGGATTCGGGAAGCCACGTGTATTGGTGCAGGTTGTGTTGAAAGTGACGTGTGCAGAGGTCTAATTCAGAAGTCACAGGCTGGTGATGGCTGTGAGTCTTTTTTATCCTACAAATAGTCGGCTTTTACTGGGAGACAACTCAAAAGGTAAAAGGGTGAATTAAACAGAAAGATTACATAATGTTCTGATCATTCGATGCTACAGACCTGGGAATCGAATGCATAAGAAAGCTACAGAGAAAGCATATAGGGCAGGGAGGTCATTTTGTTTGTTCATGGAGCCGATTACATTTCTAAAAGAAGCTGAGACAAAGCATATGTGCATTTGTGATTTTTTTACTTTTAAAATTTATATTTTCATTGACAAATCATAATTGTATTACGTTTATGGAGTACAGTGTGATATTTTCATCTGTACATACAATGCTGGGTGATTAAATCAAGCTAATTAACATATCCATAACTTCATTTACTTGAAATTTTTCGTGGTGATATATTTGAAATTTATACTTATTTATTTACACTTAAATACATAATACAATACATAAATATTGACTATAGTCACCCTGATGAATCAACCTAAGTGTCCATCAACAGACAAATGGATAGACAAAATGTGATATATAAGTACAATGGAATATTATTTAGCTTTGAAAAAGAACAAAATCCTGTCATGTGGGACAACATGGTTGAAACCAGAGGACATTATGCTAAGTGAAATAAGCATTTGTAATTTTGAAATATCTTTTGACCCCGCCCTCCATGAAAGTTGCGCCAAATGGCATTCCCACTAGAAGGTCTGTTTCCCCGGAGTTCAGAGAGCTCGGCAGGCTGTCAGACATTTTGATGTGGGGCCAGTACTGGGAGGTGTGGATGGAGATGAGGAACACCACGTTCTCTGTTTCTGCTGTTTCCTGAGAAGTCAAGGGACCCCCCAAGCACTCTCCACTCCCAGAAAGAAAATGTCACTTATTAGTCAGCTGGGGAAGCATAAACTAGGTGTGCTTCTCGCAGCTCCTCCCCTGGGCACAAGCTGCCCCAGAAAACAGGTCTATCTTGTTCCTGCATGCGGCACAGGGAAGCCCGCCTCAGTGCACAGCGACCCGGGACAGGCTGCCCCTTCCTGGAGTTAGTCAGTGGGCTGTTCGGCTCTGACACGCAACCTCTTCTTATAAATCCACCACCCTCATCAGTAAAGAGGAGGCTATTTCAGCCCCCCATCTGCTATTCCCTTCTTTTATTTCTCAACTTGTTCACAGCTCAGGCAGGAAGGTCAGAGACCCAAGTAGGCGGCATACATTTAAAGAGAGATTATCTTACTAGTTCCTAAAATTTACTTCTCAATTAGTCAAAACTACCAAGGATTTCAGTTGACTACCCAGGCAGTACTTCTCCAAGTGGGGTCATCTGCCTCCAAATCTCTGGGAGATATGGGGGTCTGGGGACAATCTAGAATGCAGAGTCTGGGCCCATCCCCCAATTTTTCAACTGAAATCATCAGAGGAGAGAGAGAGAGGTGAGGCCTAGGAATCTGCATTTCATAACAAGCTTCCATAGGTGATTTTGAAGCACAGTAAATGGCACAAAGCATTACACTACACAGCCATTACTAGTCTTAAGAAAACCCTAAGTAATCTATGCTGTTATGGTGACCAAAGCCAACTCACCAAGTGAAAGAGGAGGCTGCAGAAAATACGACCCAGGAGAGAAAACTTGAAATGTTAAGAACCCGCAAATGCTAGCTAGGAATAACAGCAAAGAAATATTCATGAGGCTATTAAAGAAATAGATAAATAGCTTTCTGCCTCTATTAGGGATGGTACTTCAAAGCTGAGTGGCATCAAAGAAGAGGGATGAATAGGACAAATGAAAGCTGTGGGCTTCAATTATTTATTGGCATGGTGAAAAATGAAATTCGGGGGATTCAGAGCCTCCAACATATTCTAAATAAACTGCTCTTGCCTGGCTAAATTAGTATGTTAAAAGACTGGGTGTTAATTAGTTGCCTTTACACTGCTCTACCTACCCACAATACAACTGAGGAGTTATTATCTCCTACTTGTTAATTGGCTATTAACAGCAGGATGCAATTGCTTTGGAAATTATTCCCTTGAAAGTGCTTAAGGCCTAATGTTGAGAAATGTATCTGTGCACATGTTTGCATATGAGCCAAGAAATAGCCTGGCGTGCCAATACTTCCTCATACTTGCTGGACTACAAAGTAGGTTTCGTTCTGTTTTATCTAATTGTTCGCATCCATACTTCCTAAACCAGGTGTGAATCATGGCCAGGGAAGCTTTCCTAGGCAGGAACAAAACCTGCTGCATTGGTCACATTTGTGTGATCTAACCCTATTTAGTTCATTGGTACCTTATGTATATCTATTTTTATAGTCATACTATTAAATATAAATTAAATATAATTAAATATTATATTTATAGTATATATAATACTATACTTATATTTATATTAGAGGGTTTATGACTAATTTTTATTGGGGTGAAAAGATATTAACATGCATTAATCTTAATGTACAGTTTGATGCAATTTTACATCTCTATACATCTACACAACTTCTGTACACACATCACCATTTCCAGAAGTTTCTCTGGTGCCATTTCTCAGCTCACTGTGAAAGATAAGCTAAGTCAGACATTAAAGTGATGAAAACGACTTTATCCAACATCTGACAGCAGGGGAGAGAGCTGAGCTCCATTCCAGTTTGTGATTTGCGCGGAGGTGACTGGACATTTTCAAGAGAGAGTGAGGCAGGGGGGCTCCAGTAGAGTCAGGGAAGGGAAACACAGCAAAGAGCTGGTCAGCACCAATGTAACGAGGCCATCTGGGTCAGCCATTGGGCTGCTATGGATGTCAGGATTCTACCTCCCCACAGAGACTGGGAGACAGAGACCCTGTCCTTCCTGCTGGTTACATTTCAAAGAAATGGCTTTCAGTTCCTTGAGAAAGACACCACTGAGTCACAGGGGATACAAATACATGTCAAAGGCACAGAGGAAAAATCAACAACTGTAAAGCCCCTTTTAGTAAATTCTCTAAGAATTTAAGAACAAACAGTAAATTTTTATGACAGCCCTGAGCTTTTCTAGACAGAAACTCAAAAGGAGACTGACTGGGTCATCCCACGGATGTGACTTTAGGCTGCTGGAAGGACGTGTCACATCTCTTAGTGCAGGGTTTAGACAGAGGCGTTACGTGCCGAGAGTTCTTTGCGGTTCTTCACCACCAAAGTGGAAGACTGGAGCTCCCCCACGAGTACACTGTCCCCAGCTCTCACAGAAAGCCCTGTCTTTATTTGCTCTCTCTTTGCTCACCGAGTCACTGTTTCTCATCTCCCTTTATACACCATAGATTTAAAGTAGAATAAATTGAAACTAGCATTACTAATTCTGAGGACCTTAAAAACATACCCACACATGTTAACCAAGTGACTATTGTTGTAGGCTATTGAGTACAATATCCCAATTTCTGTTGGATTAGGGTAGTAAAAAGCTATTTTCACCTAACCCTGGTCATCCTGTAGCAGAGGCTTTAAATAAGGGGTTTGGGAACTCCTGGGGTTCACCCTAAGACTTTCAGTGAGTCTTCAATGTCAAAACTATTTTTATAATAAAAATTAAATGTTATTTGTCTTTTGTTATCACGTCGCCATTTTCAATGATGGTATAAAAGCAATGGTGGCTAAAATCACCTTAGCACAAATCAAAGCAATGGCTCCAAACTGTACCTCTAGTCTAGTCACTGCATTCTTCACTGCCATACACTCACAGTTTTCTTAAAATGCCAGTTTCACTTAAGAAAGTCCTTTATGAGGCAGTAAAAAATATTATTAATTTTATTAAGTTTCTACCTTTGAGTGCATGTCTTTCTAATATTGTGTGACAAAATGGGAAGCATAAATAAAATACTTTTGCTACCTACCAAAGTATCGGAGTAGACTTATGGAAAAGTATTTGTGCGATTACTTGAGTTGCTAGTTGAACTAGCCACTTTTTTTCCATGGAACATAATTTTTACTTGAAAGAATAACTAATAAACTGTAGCTATTTAGATTTTATATTTAGCAGACATTTTCTCAAAAATGAATAAAGTAAGCTTGTCATTTCAAGGGTAATAAGTCACAGTATTTGTTTTGCTAACTTGAAAATTAGAACTTTTCAGTGAAAATTAAAATTTTGGAAAACCTACATCTACCATCATGAGTGTGACAGCTTCTCAACACTTAACGACTTTCTGATGAGCTCAGAAGTAACATTAACAAATGTGATTTAGCAAATTATTATATGAGATGAGTCAACATTTGGGAGCTGTGTGTCTCAGAATACCAATATTTTCCAAATGACCAATGATGTTACAAAATCATGCATGATTAAAAAAAATCCATTCAAAGGGCAAGATAGACCGATAGATTTTAAAAGGTGAAAGATTTATATGATCTGAAGAGAAACCAGAGTGTAGACCAATAGATTTTAATGTAACAATACAAAAATTTCACTGATGTGGTTTCACCTTCCACATCACTAGTAGCCTTTGAGAAATATCACTTGTCAAGTTTTGGTGTAGTATGAGAGAAGAATAGCCAGAATCATCTGAAAAGCTATTAAAATACTTTTCCTTCTTCCATATCTATGTGAGACCAGATTTTCTTTATATAATTCCATTAAAACAACACATCACATGGAATAAAGAAGCAGATAGGAGAATATGGCTACATTCTATCATCTAATTTAATCATTGGTTGGCATATACCCTCCCCGTCCTGCTTTCTTGGCCTGACACACTTTAGCAGCATCATGGAACACTATGGAAAAGAAGCATTCCGAGGCAGGTGGTTGGATCAAAGGAAACACAGCACGAGGACACATTGATGGAATTTTCAAAATACTTGGTTGAAATGCAAAATTAAAACAATTAAATATTTTTATCACTTTTTAAATTGGCAGAGATTTTTCTTCATGCTATTATTGGTATTACTTTATATGCCACCTAGGCAGAAATGCATTCTTGCATATTGCTCATGGAAACATTATTTAGCACAAACTTTCTGGATACAAGCAGTTATGGACTTTAAAATCCACAAACAATGCTTCAGGACTCCAGGATTTGCACAATTCCAAGGGGAACCAATATATTTATAAGGAGTTGACAGGTAGGTGGAGTTGCCACGGCTGTAAACTGTGACCCTACATGCGTACCCTTTGACCCAGAAATTCTACTTCTAGGAACTTTTCCTAAGCAGTTGATTAATGATACATGCAAAAACCATAAGTCTTTAACACAATGTAATCTATAATAGTATAAAAGCATAAAGAATCAATAATTAATGAAATAAATTAGTAAATCTATACTTTGCAGCCATTAAGAATGAAGTGGGAGGTGGATATTCAATGACCTTTAATGATACAGCATTTAGATATCATGTGGCTAAAACAGTATGTGTGGGATGATCCCACTTTCATTTGAAACTGATCAAACACATTTGAGCATCGCCATATCACAGTGTTAAAATACACACTCTGCAGTCAGAATGCCTTGTTCAAGTACAGACTTTGGTACTTAACTTACCAATAGGGTGTTGGGCAAGGTGCTTTGTCAAGTAGATTTGGAATGTGGTTGCTGCCTATAGTTATGAGCGTATGGAGAGAGTAGAGGGAGATAAGGAAAGGCTCAATTTTTTCGCCCCAAGAAGAGCAGTGTTTCTTCCATATCTTACCATACCATAGGAGAGGACTCCTGGTTGGCTCCATCCACGACTGCTTTCAACAGCCTACACAGATACATAGTGACTGTCTACTTCTCAGCTACACCCACATCAAAATGCCCAGCCCGTGTTGTTGATGTTTACTTACTGCTGGTAATTTGGCTCCTCTGAAGTTTAGAGTTTGTTTTATTTGTATTTTTTTATTTATTTGCATATTATCAGAGAGGATTTTGGTTTGCATTTGGAGCAAAATAGCTAACTATGGATACAAAAATATTCCTGCAACTATTATCATTAATTCATTTTCCTTAGCATAGAAGTAACTCCCCGCAACGTGCTAATGATGATTTGATAACATCATGTATACCAAGGTCACCAAGTTGTTTGTAGAATGGCAACATAGCTAAAAATATGCTAATTTTTTCACTCTTTAGAAAGTCCCTGCTGGGTTCTCCTGAAAGTAGGACCCGAGCTTTGAAGTTGGTGAAGAAAATAGTTCTAGAGCTCAAAACTCCCTTTCACCTTTACTGAAGGCCTCACTGGCCCTGGCCCTTCTCAATGGCCATGACTGTTATTGACATTAGTGCTGCTCACTCTCCTCCTGGGCACCAGGGGGATGGGGCTTCTCTGGCCACTTGAGGTCAGGTGCAGCCAGGACACTTGGCTTCTCCAGTGAAATGAAAGAGGAGTAACAAGTATCATTTCTGAGCCCAGTGTGAGATTCACCAGGGCTCCCTTCACTCTACCACAAGCCTCAATGTTCCAGACAGTGGAGCCACCTTTATTCAGGGACCTTGAGTGAGGATGACATGGAACAGTCCGCCTGGAAAGGGAAAAGATAAGTCAGCAAACTTTTAAGTCAGCAAACTTTTTCTCTAAAGGGCCAGAGGGTAAATATTTTCAACTATGCAGGCCATTTGATTTCTATCACAACTGCTTAATGCTGCTATTATGTAGCATAAAACAGCCCTAGATGACATGTAAATACATGAGTATGCCTGTGTTACAATAAAACTTTATTTATAAGCAGAAGAAGTGGCCCAGATTTGGCTCTGGGCCATAGTTTCCTACCTCTGTGTTAAGCCATTGCAATTTGAGGTTATTTGTTACCACAGCATAACCTAGCTTTGATTGATCAATAAATAACAATAGGATTGTGAGTGCAACACACTGGAGAAACAAGTCCCAGGCAGTGACACAATTTATAATGGTGACTTACATCAGGGTAAAAAGTCCTTTGAAGTAACAGTCCTTTGAAGCCAAAGCACCTAGCCAAAGCAAAAGCAGCTTGGGGAAGTTGAGGAGACATGCGTGGAGAAGAAACAGAAAGGTATATCTAAAGGAGAAGCCTGTCTTAATAACTGAGACAGACAGATAAATCACCTTAGCAGCTGCTGGTGCATTTCAGAGCCACCAAGAGCACATTCCCCTACTCCTTCCCTTGTGCTAGGCCTAACGTGTTCTAGATAGGAAGTCTTTTCCAAGAGAAAACCTCGACGGCATTGATTCTCAAAATTTAGTCTGCATCAGGATCACCTGAGGGTTGGTCAAAAAAACCCCAATTGATAGAGGGTCCCACCCTCAGAGTTTCTGATTCAGGAGGTCTGGGGCAGGGCCAGAAAATTTGCACGTGTAATAAGTCTCAGGTGCTGCTGTTGTTGGTCCAAGAGCTAGACTTTAGGATCTACTATTCCAGTCCGTACAAGTTCCAGATTGGGAAAAAACAGGGACCTCAGATTTCAAAGCATCCTGCATTCTGAGAGTGCATTTTACTCCTAGTTAAGAGTGATGGTTTTATAGGAAATTAGCTGTGATGCAGGTGGCACCTTGAAAAGTGCTTACCCAATTACGCTTGCTCCCTGTGTCTCTGCCTCTGTTATGAGAAGAGTACATCTGGTCTAGCTCTTCAGTGCCAGGAGGATGAGAAAAATTTCTCAGAAGTCCCCTCCACCCAGCCAAGCCTAGATCGACTGATCACCAGCTGGCGACAGAAGTGTTGAATGAGTCTAGCCAAGGCCAGTCGAACCAACCAGCCAAACCCAGTCTAGACCAGCTGACCCCAGCCAACCCACAGAATCATAAGAAATAATAAATATTTTAAGCCACTGAGTTTTGAGAGTGGTTTTGTACCTGGAAATAGCTAACTAATACATTCTGTAATTACCATCACAGGGCATTTTGCTTACTTTATTCTTGTTCCAACTTCTTGGCAATAAAATGACTTTAATAATTCTGATTTATAAAAAAAAAGAAGAAGTGGTGGTTTTAAGGTTAAATTAACCCAGATTCACAGCCTGTCACTGACTTTACTAGCATTGTGACCTTAGAGAAGTTACTTCTCTGAGCCTCATTCCTCTCTTCAGGAAAGATGTGGTAAGAATATCTACCCCACAGAGACACTGAATTGAACGAGGTGATGCTTCTCAGGCTTTTAGAATGCTGCCTTTGCCCAGGGTAGGTGAGTTCCCCAAATTGCTGAGCAAATTGCAAGTATGGGCAAGGTCTAACACTTTGGGAACCAAGCATCAAGGACCATTTCAATTGTTTTTGAGATCCTGCCTCCTCAACAGGGATAATATCATTCCCAAGGGGTTTAAAATTGGTTCTTGGGGAAAGGGGTGAACATCCTTACTCTTTTAAACACATATACAGCGTTTATCTATGGTATTAGGGTACAATTAGGAAAAATATGTCTAAAATGTTTCTTAAGCTTCAATAACAAAAAACTGAGAAACGCTGTTTTAGATGACATTGTGAGGACTGAGTAACTGGCTCTAGGTTATACAGATTCAAGGTGACAGAGACAGGATATGAAACCAGGTCTCTAACTCCAGACCCAGTGTTCTCATCCCAACCCAATTTTCCCATTTATATATAGCCTCATAATCCGGCATAAAAAATAAAGGAGAAAAAGAAGAACAGAATATCCCTTCCCTCCCCAAAAAGATAGCATGACATCATGCTGCTCAACTTTGCATAACTTAGTTACCCTAGTCCATTGTGTGCTGCTATAACATAATCCTGAGATGGTAATTTATAATTAGTAGACATTTGCTGACTCACAGTTTTGGAGGCTGGGAAGTCCAAGATCAAGGTGCTGGCATCTGGCAAGGGCCTTCTTATTGCATCATCATGTGGCAAAAGGGGGCCAAACTCGCCCTTTTATAATAGCATTAATCCCACCCATGAGGGCAGAGCCCTATGGCACTATCACCTCTCAAAGGTCTCACCTCCTAACACCACCACAACAGCAAACAAATTTTAACATAAGTTTTGGAAGGGACCAACATTCAAACCATAGCATTTGTACACAACAGTTTTTTTGTTGTTGTTGTTTTGTTTTTAATTTCCCTGGGTCTGCACCTTTGAAGTTAGAACCGATCTAAAAGTCAGTGTAGCAGAATGCAAAACATATTGGAATCAAACAGACTTAGATTTGAGCCCCAGCCTTTGCCACTTACTGACTGGGTGATCTTAGCCAGTTACTCAATCCCATGGACATCATCTATGACAGGAGACAGCAGACTTTTCTGTAAAGGGTCAAACAATAAATATTTTAGGTTTTCCCAACCATTACAAATTGTCTCTGTTGCAATTACTCGACTCTGCTGTGCAGTGTAAAAGTAATCATAGATAATATGATACAAATAAGCTTGGATGTGTTTCAATAAAACTTTAACATACAAAACAAGGAGGTAGGCTGCATTTGGCCCATTGGCTGTAGATTGTCCACTGTGATCTGCAAGATAGAAGTAATGACACTAACAATTTTGGATATCTATGGCTACTTAGTAAACCACTCCACAGTAAATGCCTTAAAATGGTAAATTACTCCTCACTGCTCTGTGTATCAGGAACTCAGGCGGGGCTCAGATGGGCTGTTCTTCTGCTTCAGTGGCATCAGCTGAAGCCACTTGTTCAGCTGCATTCAACCAGCAGCTAGACAGGGACAGAAGCCTAAGAAAGCTTCTCCACCCCAACCAGTGCTCTTCCATGTGGCCTCTCTCTCCCTCCACAGGCATCTCATCATTCAGTTGTCCAGCCTGGGCATCTTTACATGGTGCCTGGCTTCCCCAGAGAAAATGTGGAAGCTACCAGGATTCTTAAAAGGACAGGTCTGGAAATGGCAGAGCACTGTTTCTGCCACATTCTATTAACCAAAGCAAGTCAGAAAGCCATGCCAGGTTCAAGAGGAGGGCAAAGAGGTTCTTAGTAGGAAGAAAAAGCATGTGGGTCTCGCTGGTAGGTGAGGTCCTCATCACCCTGATTCTTGCCTCGATGACTGCAGTAACCTCCTTCTGGTCGCCTTTCTTCCACTCTTGTCCCCTTTTGTCCCCTTTGTTCTACTCTCCCCAGAGTGGCCCTGTTAAAAAGCAAGTCAGATGATGTCACACCATTGTTTCAAATTCTCCAGTGGCCTCCCATGATGCTTAGAATAAAGTGAAAACTCCTACCATGGCCTGTAAGGCCCTGTTTGATTTCACCCCTGACCAGCTCTACAACCTTCTTTCCTCTGCTCTCCCCATTGCTCACCCACTCTGCCTGCACTGCTCTCTCTGCAATTCCTTGCAAATGACAAGCATACTCCTGCCTCAGGACCTTTGCACTCACTGTTTACCTTTTGTAACCTTGCTTGCTTGCTTTTTACCTTGCTTAACAAATTCATGCGGCTTAATCTCATATTTCTTTCAGGTGTTTGCTCAAATATGTTCTCATCACAAAGATCTTCCTGGCCCACCGTATCTCAAAGGGTACGTGCCATCACTCTCTAGCCACTTACCTGGCCTTATTTTTTCACCACAGTGTTCATCACTACTTAACTTATTACATATGAATCGATTTATTTGTTAAATCGCCTCTCCCACTTGCATATAAGCCTCGCGTGGCAGGGATTCTATTGTATTCACTGCGGAATCCTCAGCATCCAGTGATTAGCATGTAGTATGAGCTCAATAAATATTTGAGTCAGGGAAGGAGGGAAGGTAGGAAGGGAGGGAAGGGGGAGTGGAGGGAGAGGAGGGAAGAGGAAGGAGCGATGTCCTTGAATGTGATACGACCACCTTAGGTTCCTCATCAGACAACGCCATGTATTTCTAGAGACTTGACTACAGAAATGTGAGATTTTCATCAGACAGTTTCCTCCATCCCCTTGCATGGCATGAATTTTTTAAAGACATCTCCTTTATTATATTGAAAATTCTATTTCTCTTAGACTCCAGGCTGGCTTGTGAGAACTGAATGTATTCTTAAAAGCTACTCTGTGCCAGTTTCACCAAATGCAGTGTTTCAAAGAGTACTTCTGGCCACTTCTTGTCTTGTTTTCCCTTTCCTGTGATTAGTTATGGTCAAGATGAAAGCAATCTGCCAATAAATCTTTTCAAGGGCACTTTAATTGAGATGCTCATGTTCAAATTTTTTAGCTTCAAAACGAAATGCTCAAGGGAAGTCATGTTAGATGAGCTGAAATAAGATCTAGGGCTGTGTTTTTAACAAACACACTGCTAACAGTCAGGCAGTGGGGAAGTGAGGACTTAAAGCAGGAGGCAAGTGAGGAGGCTAAAAGTACGGAACTGGTGTCTAGCAGAACTTGAATTCTAGCTCTAGTACTTACAGGGTCAGTAGCCTCGGAAATGTTGCTTATGCCCAGTTTTCTCACATACACACACAAAAAAAATTGGGATCATAATTATCCATTCTATAGTACTATTTTAAGAAATAAACTATGAAATGTTTTGTATGGAGCCTGTCAGTATTAAGGGTCTAGTTAATGTAGGCCCTCATCACTGTTGTTAAGACGGGAACATCTGAAGCCGTAAAGCCGTGTTTTCTAGCACATTCCATGCTTGGGACAAGAGAGCTGGTTTCCAACCAAGGGATGAGAGTGAGAAGTCAGTTCAAGGAAAAGCTACTGGGATCATCAGAAAGTGAAGGAATGTCTGACTATGAATGGAATCGCTGCGGAAAGAGCCAGTTCTTCAGTCAGTAGAGCACTAAGTTGCTACCACAAAAGAAAGTAGTGGAGGTGGGTAAAGCTGAGATTTAGGGGGAAAGTCCTTTTGACAGAGGTTGTCACAGTCATTCCTGGACTCTGAGACCTAACCAAGACTACACCACTCCCAACCTGCCCGGGAACCCTGACCGCCCACCCTCCAAGGCACTTTGAAGAGAAGACAGACACAGCAGGCAAAGCCAAAGTCAGGAAATCATAGCCCTCTATGAACACGGCCAAGTTCCTACTTTCAAAGGGAAGCCAATATCTAGGCTGATCAGGAACGTTAGGTCAACGACTTGCTCTACAGAAGCTGGCCGGAGATGAGAGAAAACAAATAGTTCTCTCATTCTTGAAACCAAAGCAAGCCTCTTTATATTTCAAAACAAAACCTTATCTAAGCTAATGGTCACGGAGGCTGGCAGTGGTCCTCGGGCCTCCTGTTTTCCACCAGGAGTTCTGAGCACCCCCACCACCCCCATGATGCTCTCACTACATAAAGCCCTAGAGGAAAATCTCCATTTCCATTGAATTTGAGAATAAAGCAGAGCTGCAGAGCCTGATTCTCTCTCCTCCTTTAAGCACTTGAATCACTTTAATGGTGAGCTCAGATACCCTAGGGCAAACAGGAAATGAGTAAATATTGTCAGGGTTTGAAATTGTTATTTTCCCCCTAAAGCAATGTGTATCTCCGGTGAAAGCGAGAACATAGCAAAGTACTCTAAACCACGAGTCAGAAAATGCTCTTTATTGTCTAGCAACACACTCATAAGTGAGCCTTAGAAAGTACACAGCCCCGAATCTCCTAGGACAATCCCGATTCCTATTTTATACTTTTCAGTAATGACTCTTTATTAAATGACTGCTAAATATAGCAGTTTATGCCTTTCACATAAATAGAATTATAAAGAGGGATCTTCTGTAAAGGCTACATGACCGAGTATTTTGGTAGCCACATTTAATTGGAATACGCTCAAGTTGCCTCCCAGGGCTGTCTGTTCTTCTCATTTTTCAGGTTCTCCCTGCAGGTACCTGCTCTCTTGACCTTACAACAGTAACTCCCAACTCTGTACAGTAGACTCACATCTTATGCAGGAGTTAGGTCCCAAAGTCAGAGATCAAGGCAAAAATTATGAATATTACCAAAATTATCCCTGAACTTCTCTCAGCCAGGCAAAATGCTCCTTCCATGGGAAGCACCTAAGAACTGAAACTAACCAGGGGCCTCAGCCCCCTGCCTCCCAGTGGGCAGATGTCCATTGCATAGAATAGCAGATTCCACTGGGCTCTCCCTGTTACTCTTTCTCTTTCACTCTTTCTTTTGGTGAGTACATCAGAATTCGACCAGGTTCTACGGTTCAAACAGAACCACCAGGGCATGTACACGCACGTCTCTGTAAAACTGTTCTCTCTGTGTCTGATGCTGGAGCCTGGCGTCCCCAGGGCAGGCGGCTAGTAAGGGAAGGCTGATGCAGAGCGGAAGAGACCAAGTGCAGACTGGAACCCACAGCAGGAGGATGCAACCCAGCCCAGGAGCATTGATTAAAACTTTTGTCTGTTCTTGTTGCTTCTCACTTGATGGTGAGGGTCCCCACAGAAGCCAAAGTCCGTTGCCGTGGAGCTAAACACACACACCTGAGCTAGGAGTCAGAGAGGCTGAAGGAGGAGTCGAGGGACAGCAGAGCAAGATCATTTCTGCTACATGCCGACGGGGCGGGTCAGCAGGTCAGCACCGATGCCTGGGAGCTGTAAAATGGCCAGGACGGCCCTTCCACCCTCCCAATGCCCCTGGTGACCCTCCCTAACAGGAAACACACAAAAAGGGAATTCTGGGAAATTTAGGTGAGGCTACCCACACCGCCATTTTACAAAGCCATCACAGCGAGTGCTCGTGGAATGCTGCGAGCTAAATGTGTCCAAGACCCTTCTTCTGATTTCAAGACCCCTGTATTCAAAAGCTTCCTGGGCCTCTCCCTGGGGTGGTCCCCACGAGCACTTCACACTCCCTGTGCTGCTTGCTGCCCGTAACAACTTCCCTCTCAATCTACCCCCGATCGTGGGTAATAAAATGGTCTAAGCCTCCTACCTGGGCCCAACTCTCCTCTAAGCTTCCCCACACCTCTTCAGTTCTAAGCCCAATCGACTCCAAACCTTAACTATCTATCCCAGACTCACCACTGTCTCCTCTTCCTCTTTCCTCTTTCTTTTCTTTTCTAAGCACAGCAGCCGCTCAACTGGCCTTTCCGCCTCCAGCTCCGTTCTCTCTGGGTTCAGTGTGTACAACTCACTTGGAGAGCTTAAGGCACAGATGGCTCCACCCCGGGCCTCAGCCCCAGAGATTCTGCGTCAGAGATGCCAACGCTGCCAGTCCACTCTGAGCAGCATGCTCCACTCATACAGAATCGTCTTTCTAAAATGCAACACCAGTACGTGCCTTTCATCTACACAGTGAACATTTGCATTTCCCATATTAGTTATGACAGTGCATGCCCTCTCTCCCTCCCTCCCTCCCTCTCTCTCTCTCTCTCTCCCTGGAATAGAGATGGTGTACTTAAAGAGGGTAAGGTGAGGAACGATTACTGAAGGGACTATTTACAAAAGTGTGGGAAGAGCAGAAGGAACAGTGCAGTCACAGTCACAGAAAGGTGGTCACCAGAACCCAGGGACAGCAGAGTTTCATTTGTTTCACTGAGAAGGCCACCCGATAGGAGTGGTGAGCTGTCAACCTGGTCTCATCTTCCCCCTGCCCTGTATTCTGCTAGGCTATCTGCTAGCAGAACCCTCTGGAAGGCAGAGGATAGGGAGGCCCACTGATGTGTAGGGAGTAGGGGGGAGCCGGTCAAGAGTTTCCAGAGGAAACGGCTGAGCCAGGCCTGGAACGTGCTCAGGCTTTCCCTTAGTAGAAGTGGCTGTTCCGGGCCAACACACAGGGCCTGTGTCCAGGGAAGGGTGTGCCCAGCATCATCGCAGCACAACAGATGGGCTAGAAAGGTGGCCTTGGGCCAATTTCTAGATGGCAGGGGACCTGAGTGTCAAGCACTGGGTGGCACGAAGGACTCGAGGAGAGTAGTGTCGCAGCCACCCCCATCGCTCCCACTTGAACCCTCACTATGTCCCAGCCCTGTGCCTTCACCTGTATCATGTCACTGAGCCCTCACAGTGGCCCTCTGAGTTGACGAGAGGCCAGGCTGCAGTTTGAACCCACATCTCTCTGGCTCAAAGCTGAAGTTCTTAACCACACCCCCATCCCAGGGGACAAGAGCAAGTCCACCAGCCAGGAGTGCAGGACAGGCTGGGCAGGAGATGCCAGGGTAAGGAGGTCCATGGATTCTACCATAGGAGGGCCCCAGGTGGGACTTAGAGCTTGAGCGAGAGCAGGAAAGAGCAAGACTAGGAGCCAGGCTGCAGCTGGGGCTGACAGAACCCACGGCTGGGCCGCAGAGGAAGGGAAGAGGGAGGGCCAGGCCTCCCCAGGAGCTAGTGGGAGAGGGTGGCTTGAAGGAGAAGAATAGGCCATCAAGAGAGGGAAGTAGGATGGTGCCCACAGGTGTGTCTCCGTAATCATCCCTTCTCCCCCATGGAGAGATTTATCATGGAAAGAGCACAGGCTCTGGGGTCCAAAGACACTGGCTTGAACTTGAGTCCCGCCATCTACCAGCTATGTGACTCAAGGATCCTGACTCTCCCTGTCCTCTATAAACCAGGGCGGTGGCCCCACTCCCTATAGGACTTTTCCAAGGATGAAATAAAATGATGCGTAAAAAGCACTAGCCCAGGGTCTGATTTTAACAAGTTCTCATGAAATATTCATTCCTTCCCCTCCTCCTCCTTAAATTAAGAAATCAGAATGTTTCAATGGAGTACAGGGGGCTACGTGTTATTTTAAAAGCTGACGGCAAATTTCCTCTTAGGGAAAACACTGTTATTTGGAAAAACATCGTGAATGACTATTCTGGTTGTGAAAAGACAGGCTCTAGGCATGATATGGAAGACAGAGGAGACACAAACACAAGTAGATCAGCAGAGTAAGATAAATTTTATTTCACATTCCAGAATGAAGGATATGGTAGGAGGCGTGTCCGGGAACAGGTAGAAATTGATAGACACGACCGGGCCCATGAGCAGAAGAGGGCGCAGCAACATGGAGAGAGGCCAGAGCCTGGGAAGAGAAGACAGCCAGCAAGATGCTCTCGACAGCAGGAAAGGCCAAGGGAGCTGCACACAGGCCAGCAAAGGCTACTGGATGATTCCAGCTGTCCGGCAGGACTACTGTCACTCCTCCTCGGTAAACGTCTGCTACATCAGCTCTGCCATTGGGGATGCTTTAGCGAGATTCTTAAAGAGTTTGTGGCACCTTTGGGAGAACATGGGTAAAATGGAAAGAACAGCCCGGGAAGGTGAACCCAGGTCAAGATCAAGAACTGTTCAGTGACAGCAGTCAATGCAGAAAAAAGTGAGAAAGAAAATGTCAGCCTCCAGGCGTTCATGAAAATATTAAGACAGGAACCGGACTCCCACTGTATGTGACACCAGGAGTGCAAGCCTTTTGTTACTTGTTTTTAAATATTAAAGTAGAGGATGACCCCATGAGCCCTCAGGACATAGATTCCTAGACAGCCAATATCTGAATTATTTATGTAACCCAGATATCAACTGCAGCTCCTTGACCCTTAACAGTCAGGTTGAACTTGGCTTGAACTCTACTTCCTTAAGCGTGAGAGTCCAAACAGCAATGCCAGCCCCTCTCTGAGAATTCCCGGTCTCATTTCCTCGTGGTTCCTCCATCCCTATTCCTCTGCCAGCACCTAGCCTCTCCCTTCCACTCCCCATCAATACCCACAAAAATGCCCACTTGAGCCAAGCACCTCTGAATCTAAAAACTTTATTGCATAGTTGTCTGCCAGATGCTCCCTGTACACAGGCTGCTGTGCACAAGCACCCCGCCACAGCCTCGGCCCTGACATCGTGGCCGGCCCTCCCTGTGGAGCAGACCCCAGGCCGGTCTCACTTACCCGGGCCGCCCACTCACCACCCAATTATATGGATTGCAAGGTTTTAATCCTTCTACTTGCAGAGTGTCTCAAAATTCAGTGCAATTTAAAGCAAACATTAAGTCTTTTGGGACACCCTGTATAAAATTTGTTTTAAGAATATGGTTTTATTGGACATTTTTTTTTAGCTTGACATGGGTTAGATCAGGCAGTAGAAAAGTAGAAAGTGCTAATAAGAAGTGGAGTAATGAGGACAGTTCACATGGTTCCAAAAATTTCCTTCCAAGCCCATTCCAAACCTGTTTGAGATTTCTCAGGGATGCTACTACACTTGAATGTGTGCACTCTCTGTCTGTCTCCCCCTCTCTCTCTCTCTCTCCCTCTTTCACACACACACACACACACACACACACACACACATGCCACCAGCCAGCTCTCCCTGACTGAGTCCCAGGACAGCCCAGGCTCCTGGAGGTGCATCACTCTGACCAGTGACACCAGCCTGAGCACTGGTTCCCTGGTCAGCAGCTATGACATTCAGGGCAAAAGCAAGACAAGAGAAGCAGAGGAAACCAGGGGAACATCTCCACATCTGCTTCTCAAGCTCAAGGTCACCTTCATCACCTACATTCTGAGCTGATACATGCTGGGCCAGCCCTTTTCCTGGCCCTCAAGGGCCCATATCCATTGGCTATTGAGTCAGAGGGGCTGGAAGGGAACCGGCTGTCCTCCTCTTCCCAATTCTTCCCAAGCTACTAGAATCTATAATCTGCCTCTGCCTCTTTTTGACCGTATAGTCTTGGGCAAGCCTTGCTTTCTGGGTGTGTTTTCTCATCTATAAAAGCCAGGGGTTGGTAGGAGATACCTGAGGATCATCTCAGCTTTAACACCTAGGACCATGACCTCAGTGTTTACAGAACTGAAAATGAAGACTTCTTTGCCTCCGGGTGGGAGGATGCACTTCTCTTATGATTGCAGCTATTTATTCATCTGTCTAGAAAGCTCTCACATAAAGGAGGCATTAAATTCCTCTTTTATCAAATATTTTCAGCACACGTGCATGCAAGTGTGCATCCACACACACACACATACACACACACCTTCTTTTTAGGACTCAGTTTTATATTCAAAATATGTGCACATTTGAAGTTCTTAAGGTTTTGTCTTCTTCTTATATATGTGAAATTCCTCAAGCTCTGACAGAACAGCCAACACTTATGTAGCACTTTCTACGGGCCTGGCAGGTATTGTCTGAAGTGCTTTTCATATATTAACTCAGCTATGCTCACAACAACCCTATAAGGAGGCATCTCCCCAAATGTACTCTGATAGTAGGGTTGATAGACAACCGTGACAGACAGACACGTCCTGAGCCTGTTTTATCTCCCATATCCCGGGTTTTGTCATCCATATCTCTGGTTTTATCTGTCGGGTGTGTTTCTTCTCTGGAAAAGGGAGGTGAGGAGGGGAGCCTGGGGCTCTGCATTCTTGCAACCAGCTCCTTCCCACCCTGACACCTGCATCTGCCCCCAACGGCCATCTCCTCAAGGTAACATCAGACTGTCGCATCCCCTTCCCATGCAATTGCAAAAGTACCTTCCTCTGACTCAGTTTGTCCTCCGCGTGCATAAAACTCAGTTACAAAGGGTGAGACCAGGGCTCAGGTGACTGCACACAGAAAACTGGACCTCAGGGGCTGTACTAGAAAAAACATACAGAGTTCACCGCTGACATCAGAAGCTGAGGTTGGAAGAGACCAAAGCAATAAAACTGCCATTTAAAATCTCCACGGACTTCTCTAACAATGGCTCTTTCCACTGCTTTTCTTTATAAGCTTATTAAATATTTTATCTGTCTCCACTGCCTTGAATTCTTTTCATCTCATCTCTTCCATCTTCCAAACTTTCCTCAGGAAAGGAGTGTGTCTCCATTGCTTTTCTCAGAAAGAGTAAATCCTTCCCTTCTAGGTCACTCATTCTCAACATTGTTAGAAGTATTTAAGTGGCTAGTTCTTTGCAACCAGGGTTAAGAGGATTCTAGAACCAAGACTGCTGCCACCTGCAGCCTTCTGGCATTTACAGGTAGAATTAAATATTTATGTGTGTGTGTGTACGTGTGTGGGTATTCCTATCAATTTGTTAGGAAGACACAATTATGCTCATTCCAGAGAGAAAGCAGAAGACATCTCCTCTGGGAGGCTTTTTTCAAATTCCTCTCTCATTTTCCTAAGAAGACTTCTTCTCTGTTATACAAGCCCCCTTAGACCAATTATTTTATGGCAAATGTGTATTTGCATGTCTGTCTCTCCTCTAGCTAGCATTTTTCATAGCAGAGACTATTTCCAAGATACATCTTTGAATTCCTAGGCCCCATCATAGTTCTTGGCATTAGAAGGTACTCAGTAAATGCCTTTGGAGCGAATGAATGAATGTCTATCCTTGACATAATCCTGGAAAGACATGTCATCTCAACAAAACTGTCTGAACTGATTCTGTCCTTCCAACTGTCACTAACATGCCCGGTCCCCTGTCTCCCAGATACAGGGAGCTTTCTTTTTTTTTTTCTCGGATCATGTTTTTGTGCTGTGTCTTCATTTTTCATCGCAATTGTCAATTGTTTCTTTGCCATAGTGCATGTCCTGCTGATGGATGAAGTCATCAGCTGCCTGCACAGCATAGTTTTAGAGATGGCGCAAAGCCATGGTTTCACCAAAGTATTGCCCCTGCCCACCCTGAGCCTGCCCAGACACCAAAACACCTCTCCAGCCAAGCGGGAGCTGACATAAGAATTTCCACCATAACAGTTCCAGAGGGCCATTACTTTATTATTTGGATAGGAAGGTCAGAGGTCACTTGCATGAAAGAGTCATCCCTGCTTAGCATGGATTAAATGGGGGAAGGCGTCATAGCCCCCCAACAAACAGAGAAGCACTCTAGATGAACAATGAGCCCAAAGAGCCTTGTGCAGGGAGCAACGGCAACGGGGACACCTCTTAGAAGTGAACCTGGCCCAGGTGCATTTGGTCAGATCATGGGACCCAAATTCTTCCTTGCAAAATTGCTCTCTGTGCCTAAGGCTCCCTGCCTGCAGAATTAGTGTTTTGCGGTGTCCTTGTTCCTCATCGCTCCTAACCCCCGCCTGGAACAATCTTTGCTGAATTGATTTTAAAGACATCAAAGTCTCTGTGTTCCTCCTCTCATTTGTAATGAACGAGATTTCTTTATTCTGTGCATGATCAAGGAGAGCTTCTGGCTTGGCATCCCCAAGGTGAGGCAAATCTCCCCAAAACAACGTTCAGCGAAGGTCCAAGCTCACTAGGAGGAGAAAGCGAAGACACTTGCTTATCCTCTCTGTCCTGACTTTCATCCCTTCCCATCCCCCTTTTTTTCATTTCCACATTTGCTCAGATTTTTAATATTTGTTTCTTAGCGCTCTTTTATTTGCCTCTAGAGTTTGAAATCAAATCTGCCTGCCGTACACGCAGCACACAGCTACCTCACGCTCTGATGTATGCGGCAAATCAAATCACAGTTGCTTCAGAAATGGTCTGCCTGCCTTCTCAGAATAGGACACAGAATCTTCCTGCGTTGGGAAAAGAAAAAAACATTTCAATTGGAAGCAAATGCTGTGCCTAAAGATAAAAATGATTTCACATGGCAAAAAGCAGCCTTCCTCTCTTCACATACAAGTCACAGATTATTAGATGTCCCTGTGTCAAAAGCCCAAGTCAAGGCCTTTCTCTGCTTTCAAGGACAGCCGACATGGGACAAGTTCCTTCATGTTGTGGATCATATTTCCTCTCATGGGGACCTCCACATTCAGCAAGGCCCCTTCACAAAGACGGACATACTATATTCACTGTGTCAGACATGTAGGACACACCCTGTATCTTTAATGAACTGACATACTTATTTCTCAAAGTGCCCAAGAAGGTAAATGTTATTCCCATTTTACAGATGAGAAGACTAAGTCATTTATATCTCCCATGCTCCCAAAGTCCTACAGGAAGCTAGGGGCAGAACCAGGTCTTGAACCCAGGCTTTGCATCAGTTATTTTTTGTTTCCATTGCTCCATGCCAGAGGTTTGATCTCCGGGACTTTCCCCAAAGGTCATGGCTGGTTCCCTGTGTTGGCACACTATCTCCTTAGTAGCAGGTGACACAAACAGAAAGTAGGATGTCGGGTCAGTTCTGACACATGTTATTTCTCTTAGGAACATCAGCCTTCAGAATCCAGTTACTCTTCAAGTGCCTGAGAAGGGTCAGGTATGGTTCCAGGCCCCGAGCATCCATCAGACAGAAAGACAAATTCCCTCCCTTAACGGCACTTCCATCCTAGAGAGCAAGTGAGGCATGAACCACCTTTTCTGATGGACCTGGCAGAGGAGAGGGTATGTGATGTCAGGACTAAACAGCACACCTGTAATAGTTTTATTCACTGAACATACACTACAGTATATAGTAATTTCTATGTACTCCATAGAAATTATGGAGTTATAAGCACTTCAGAAACAATAATAATCCATTTAATTATCCTATCAGGCAGATGCTGTTATCTTCATCTTAGAAATGAGAGGACTGAGGAATTACAGACAAGTGAAGCAACTTGCCTCAATGGTGCAGCTTTAAGAGGCAGGGGCATGTGTCTAACCCAGGTGGTCTAGCTCTATAAGCCAGGCTGCCTGCACAGACTTGGGGTCAACCAGAAAGCATTCTGCACACCATGGCCTGAAAATGACATTCCTGACAATCGTCCTGGGTACCACACTCACAGCTGGGATGTCTAGAGCACTCTACATCATCTGATGTGATGGGAAGCTGCAGCCATGGGTGACACTTCACTGATGGATAAAGTTGCCCATGCCCGTGGCCAACTGCTCATCTTCCTTAGCGCTCACTAAGTGGCAGGTGCTATACCAAGAACTCTCCAATGTAATACTCACAACCACCCTGTGAGGTAGACCAGCATTATTGTTACTTGAAAGATGGGGGCGCTGAGATTTAGGGAGCTGGAGCAGAGACTGCCAGTTGCCCTCCCATCTTACCATCTTGGCCTCCCTTGCAACACTCATAACCATGTGAGTAGATTCTAGATGATGACAGGACTGATGATGTGACTTCCAGGTCATAAAATAAAGAAAGTGCACCCTTTTCCTCCCCTTCCCCTCTGCCTATGGCTGACATAGGAACACAGCAGCTGTTGGCTTTGACCATGCAGATGAAGTCAGGGTTGACAGAGGAACGAGATGGAAGGAGCCTGTTCTCCCATGTTGTCCAGCCCCCATACCAACCCTGGACTCCACCTAGACTGTTATTCAAGGGATAATTATAATATCCACCTTGTTTGAGTTTGGGAACCCTGGTCCTAGGAGCCTAGCCTGTGTTTCCAAAACTGTGCCCAATGTCACTCAGCTATGAGCAGTAAAGTGAGGATTTAGGCCATCTCATATTTACCTTGACCTATTAATAGAAACCTTTCTGTCCCTTACTGTTACATCCCACTAGACAGTGAGTTGCAATGGCAGGGTCAAAGGCATAGTCACATGTGTCATATCTCAGAGGGCAGGGGCATGCAGACTGCACGCTATGGTATCCTTCCACTCTAGCTCACCTGCACTCGTTCCTTCCAGCCTTGCCTGCCTCGTGCCCTGCCTGCACCACCATGCCATGCTGGGGAAGGACCCACTCTCTACGCTGCCTCTAAGTAATGTCGCTAGCATCTAGGAAGAGTTAAACGCCTCGAAAAGTCCTGATTTCAAGCACCACCACTACAATAAAACCTTTCTGGAAGAACCTGAAATATCCCAAACTTTTGGTGAGACATTTTACATATATCTTCATGGCCTTTGCAGGTTTTGATTTTGGGTTTGAAAATTCCTTCTCAGTAACATGCGTGCAATACAAAGTATAAACACAATCATGTGTCGCGTAACAATGGTTTGGTCAACGACGGACTGCATACGCGACGGGGGTCCCGTAATTTTATAACAGAGCTGAAAAACTCCTGTCACCTAGAGACCTCACAGATGTCAAGACCTCCTAGCACAACCACTTTATGTTTTAATAAAGTTCGTGTAGCCTAAGTGTGCAGTGTTTATAAAGTCTGCAGTGGTACACGGTAATGTCCTAGGCCTTCTTCACATTCACCCACCATCACACACTGACTCACACAAAGCAACTTCCGGCCCTGCAAGCCCAATTTATGGTGAGCACCATATATAGGTGTATCATTTTTTATTTTTTTATACTGTATTTTTTACTATACCTTTTCTATGTCTAGTTATGTCTAGATACACACACCCTTACCATTGTGCTACAAATGTCTACAGTATTCAGGATGATAACATGCTATACAGATTTGTAGCCTGGAAGCAATATGCTACACCATATAGCCTAGGTGTGTCGTCGGCTACACCACCCAGGTTTGTGTAAGTTCACTCTCCGATGTTTGCCACAATGACGAAATCACCTAGTAATGCATTTCTCGGAACGTATCCCCATCACTAAGCGATGCAGGAATGACTATAATAGAACGTGTGTAGCCACTGAAAAATAGTATTCAAATGTTAACTTAAAAATTGAAGAAGAAAAAAAGACCAATAAATGAATAAAATGCTTATAACACGATGTGAAGAAAACAAAGGGACACTGTGGCAATGGCGTGGAAAACACAGTAGAACCAAATTCACATTAAGAGAGAAAATTTAGTTTCTGCTAAACATTGTCAAACGTATTAAACACAAATAAAGCTACAAACCAAAAAAGAAATTCAAATTAAGAGTAATACTTTAATGTGTAAATGCCATGGGGTTTTATAGTTGTCTAGGAGCTATTAAGGAGTTGATACAAAATTTTATGTTTGCACATATTGAAGTAATTTTACAATAAAAGTAATTAAGTTAGCATTAGACGTCATCAAGTTTGAGAAACCTGACATTTTAGGTAAACTGTGTAACGCAGCAGCTGTGAACAATTCCTAGGAAAGGTGTAAGCCCATTCTCAACATTGCCTAGCAACTGTCTGTACCGTCCGTCCTTACCTTGGCCTTGGAACATCAGCATCCTCCCCTCCAAGATATCAGGCAGATACACATCTGCCTCGTTGCCAAACAGGAGTGTTAAAGTCCCTGCTGCTGGATTACTTTCCCAAATTTGCTCGTTCTAAATAATTCGCCATGAGAATCAACATCCTGTTTCATCCTTTTCAGTTAGGTATAAAATTGTTTCCTCAGATAATTAACATGTGGGATATAAAAAGAAACTAACTGATGACTCTAAAACATCGCTTTACCACCTTAAATCAATCTTCCTACCAGAAAGCAAGCCACTGCCATTAGTTTGGGACTCATTTTTGCTGGCTTTCAGTTACTGAGCTTGAATGGATTAGGCCAATTAAACGGATTGAAGGACACAGTCCTACCAGTCCTACAGATGGATGGTAATCAAATTTAAGCTACAGATCGGTTTTCTTGGCCTGGTACGAATAACAAATAAGGCAGAGCAAGTACTTAAAAAGATACAAAAGTGACTAGAATCTTAGGTGAATCCGCAAGAGGCCTCTTAGGAGAATTTCTCTCTCGTGTGTATGCGGAAGGCAAGCCCTCAAACCACAACAACTCAACTTTCTGGATTTTCTTTGTCTAAGAGACCCAGCCATCCCTACTCTCCTCTGTCTACCCTTCTCAGCATCCTCACTTGCTTTTAAGAGAGCCTCCCCAGGGCTGGTATTGCCCAGGAAGGCTGACGCCAGCAAACCAGCCCATCCCTAGCATCTTCCCACCGAGGCCAGACCACTCCCCTTAGCCCACCTCACCAGTGCCCTATTCCTCCATCCTCCCCTAAACTGTACACCCCACGCAGGACTGAACTCGTGTGGTTCACCACCCTATACCAGCACCATAGATGGTCATTAAATGCTGCCTGAGTTAATGTACGATCCTCCCATCTTGGAACCTGCTGCCAAAAGCGCCATCTCATGGCAAAACAGGGAACTGTCTTTATGTCAGTGTGGGACCAAAGAAGGCAGAGTTCCTCCTGCCCGTGTATACAGACAGGTTGGGCTCTCCATGGAACGACTGCTTTAAACGACATAAACTTGATAGTGCTATGCTTCAACTATATTAGGCACTAAATATGTTTGTGGGCTCTATCCAGAACCTAACTGCCATTTACAACATTCATTCCATGCTGAAATATGTTTCAAAAGGTGATCAAGTAAGTATGTTAGTTTCCTGGGGCTGCCATAACAAAGTGCCACAAACTGCATGGCTGAGGAAAGCAGAAATTTATTCTCTCATCATCATGGAGCCAAAATTCTGCAGTTGAGGTGTCAGCGTGGTCACACTCCCTCCCAAAGGCACTAGGGGAGAATCTTTCCATGCCTCTTCCAGGTCCTGGTGGTTCCTGACATTTCTCGGTTTGCAAAAGCGTAATGCCAACCTCTGCCCCTTCACGTGACCTTCCTTTCTTTGTGTCTCTTTGTCCAAATTTCTTATGAAGACAAGTTGCTGAATCTGGAGCTCATCCTAATCCAATATGACCCCATCTTAACTTGATTACATTTGCAAACACTCTTTTCCAAATAGGGCCACATTTGCAGGTACTAGAGTTTAGAACTTGAACATATTTGGGGGGAGGGGGCGACAACTGAACCCACTACAGTGTAATAGCACTAAAATCCTAGTTTAGTGACATTGAGTATTCAATTAACTGCTGTGGGCTAGGCTGGAAACCTAACCACTGTTCCTAACACCAAAACTTGGAACACATTTTACCATTAATGTAAACTTACTATCTGACTTTTAAAATGCAACATGTCAAATAATTAAGGATATATAGGTAAAGATTCAACAGAGTATTGTTTCTAATAGTAAAATAAAGGAAAAACATCCAAACATCTAACAATATAAGGTTGATAATACTGTAGCTATACAATAAAGTACTATGAAACCAATAAAATAATATGATAAAATGTATTTGATATGAAAATATGTTTGTGATATACTTCCCATAAAAAATCATATACATATATATCTATATATTTTAAAACATATATATACACAAATAAATATATAATCTCTCTATATATATGTATGTGTACGTGTGTGCATATATATATCTATATATACGCTGCCCTTACTACATTTCTAGTACAGACAGTAAACAATTTGCAAGCATATTTCAGTATATATTCTATAAAGTTATATATGTAATATTATCTTGTTATAAAAGCAATATATGTTCATCACAAAGAAACAAGCAAAAAGAGATAGACAAAATATTAAAAATTTTAAGTAACCATAAGCGTTTGCCGTGTATAATATATGCACAGAAAATTAGAAAATGGCCTGGGAAAACATACTCCAAACCAAGACACATCGGTTTATCTACTGGCACAGGAAGCCAGAAAATTAGCCATGGAGTTGCCCCAGAGACTCAGTTCTACTCAAACACCTAGCAGTGGGAGATGTTAGGAAATTTACCTTAAAGCATGATAGGTATATTGAAACAAATGTGGGTTTATAAGAAGAAGTAGAACTTGTTCCTAAGGGAATAAACCCATTTGGTAAGAATGAAAAGTTTGAGAATCACGCACTAATGTCATTATGTGGGTAGAAGAGTTATGAATATTTTATATTTTCATCTTTGGGCTCCTTTATGTTTGCTGATGTTTTTTTTCATGAAATGAGTCACTACTGAAATTACAGAGGAAATAATATAATAATAACTATCAAGACAGTAAAATAAATTACCCTTTCTCTCCCTCCCACCTTTTTACAGATTGGGACTAGCTCACGATGGGGACTGTTACTAGCCAGGACTCATTGTGAACCTTATCCTAACCCCCCACAGCCCAGCTGCTGCCCCCAGGCATGATTTCTTGTATCTACGTGTCTCCCTACAGGTCAGCCTCCCTGGGAGGGCTGGGCTGACCTCTGAGTCTCATCTGCCCAGATGCCATCAGCCTTGGCACATAGAGGCCCATCAGACTGTGGCAGGAAATACACTACGACAGCGCTGGTCACCACATGTAGTATCACTTTAACTGCGTTTGGGCTCCAAGTGGTTGGCCAAGCTCCCAAGAAGGAAACAGCACTTTATCGAAGGTTCACTGCATGTTCTGTGCCCTGCTCATTTAATCCTCTTGACAACCCTGGGTGTGCTGGTCCCATTGTTCAGATGGGGAAATTGGAGCTCAGAGAGGTTAAGAAATTTGCCCACAGTCCCACAGCTAAAGTGTGGCAGGGACAAGATGCACATGCAGGTGTGTCTGACTTCGGAGCTGTGTGGCCTCTTCGCTGCATCCACTGGAGAGCTTCGTCCTAAAGATGAATATTTTCCCACCTGCATCTTCCTTCTCACATTTTCATATCTCTCCCCCTTCTCTCCCCCCTCTCTCCCCCCTTTTCTTTCTCTCTCTCCTATTCATTCTAAAAAGCAGTTTGATTTTGCCTTTTTTCCTAAGATGTTCTTTGCTAACATCTTTTAGTCAAGCGTGGTTATTAGCAGAGAATTCCTACCTCCACGAAGTGACGAGCCAACTTCTAACCCTTGGCTTTCTGATTTCTAATTAATGCTTCCTGTCCGTATAAAGACAGAACAAAAATAATAGACACCCATCTGCAAGGCATGCCCCTAAGACCTCAGTAGCTCAGCCCAGATAATCACCCCACTGTTGGGGGCTTTTCAGCACAACAATGACGAATTAACTTGCTTTTTAATTTTCAAATCCCATTTTATTCCGGCTTATTATTTTTTCTTTGCTTCCTTCCATTTCCAGAATTGGCCTCCCACCCATTTAATTGCTTTTAAAAAAACGTTCATTTTATATCTGCCCTGTTACCATCCACTGAAGATAGCAACTAATAATTGCACTCCTTAGTCACATGAAATTTGCTATTTAAAATAAGCTTCTAATCGGACAGGGTCCTCAGAACATTATGACTAATCTACAGTAGATGTAATAGCCAAGACAGCAACGTTCTCACTTCTAAATGCTGTTTCATTAATAGGATTCATATCTCGACTCTGTAATATTCTCAGCTCTACTTCACAGGCTGAACAAATACAATCCGAAATCATATGAAGGCAAATGGCAGCTTTGAAAATTAGCGTCTGTTGGAAATGGGAGACCCTCTTCAAGCAGCTCCAAGAGCCTGGTGTGTGGCATTTCACTTCTGAATGCACTTCAGAAGGTACGGGTTTGTGGTATGAGGAAAAGCCCATAGGGTGTTTGTTTTTTCTTGCAGAAAAAAATAAAGCCAACCTCTTCTTTCTAACTTGACGCAGTGTGGGAATAGCAGAGAAATCAATAACAAGCCTGAAAAATAGCTCTTGTTTAAACAGAGAGCAAGATTTTTGTTCTAGCTATTTCTCAAATTAAAAAAAAAAATCAGAGGCAAAAAAGAAAAAACTGCAAATGGGGAGGGTAGGAAGAGGGGAGATGGCCAGAAATCAGCCTATATTTCCGAGGTAGAGAAAATTAATGCCAGGATCAGGGGACACTGGCCCCATGCCTGGAAATCACCTGTGGCCCTCATACTCTTCTCCCTTCTAATGCCAGGGAGATACCAACTTCAGGAGCGGCCCAGTACGCCTCTTTCCAACAGTGAACTAGAGCCAAGGTGTGCTGCAGCCACCCTGGACTGGCTCCCAAGAGCCTGTTGTTAAATTTTTAGACATTCTGGGAATTGGATGACATCACACTGGTAGCTTCAAATTAGTCATGGTGGGAATATTTCCACCACAGAAAGAAGAAAGTGCAAAAAATCAGGAATACCCCCCAACTGGGAGCTGGTTGTTAAACACTCACCAGCACACCGCAGCTTTTCTCTGAGTCTTCCTCTAGGCTTCTCTTAGGAGGTGTCTGGACCTGTAGAGCATCACCAAAGGACATTTACAATGAAAGAAAAAGCAGTCACCATTTTCTAGAAACTTTCCACTAATTGAGGCGCAAGACTATGTAAACATCAGGGCCACATCTAAATGTTTCTGGAAGGGTCAGGATGCAGCAGACCCACCCAGAAAACTACCCCTGGAACCAGATGTCTTAGCTCAGCATCCTCAGCCCTTGGAACACACCCTGCCCGGAAACACAGGTGTTGGTTCTCAACAGAGGCAGCATGTCCAGAGGTCCTGAGACATCAGCCTCACCCCCAGGCAGATTTCTCTCGGGCCCTGTGCACCAGAGGCCTGGTGCTCCTGCCACGTCCTGCTCTCTTCTGCGCCCCCTGCAAAGCAGGCTCTTGCCTCCTCGGACCACCCCATCAGCTGTCTCAGACTCCCTCATGACACACCCCAACCAAGTGAACAGCATACTCAATGCCTAGCACAGTGCTGACTATACAGTAGGTGCACACTAAATACTTATTAAATGAACAAGCAAATTCAATAGGCAAATCTCTGCCAACCCACTCATGGCTGGCATCAGAGAATCTTGGTTAGGGTAGGCAATTGAAGAAATTCAGGATAAGCCCTCAAGAAACCTGGTTTCTAGACCAGCCTGAGCACTTTTGACACAGAATGGGCATTCCACAAATTAGTCATAGCTTCCCCTTCTCTTGTCTAGGTTGAATAGCCCATAATTCCACTACCCAGTCAAATATCTCTCTATGTATAGAAACAGGACATGTGCTGGTTTCCAAATGTTTTCTTGCCGCCTGGCTTAGGAAACAGGCTGACATTGGAAACTATTTTTTATTCCATTTCAAATAAAGCTGCGCCAGTGAACAAATCATAAGGATCTTCCTTTCTAAGCTTAAAGAGAAATTAAACTGAGGGTCAAATGCTAGATCGCCCGTTGACTGCCTCTTGTACCAGTCAGGATGCCTTCAGCTACAGAAAGGCAGCCTTCAGAAACAGAAAGCCCAAATCACCATTGCTAAAACAATAAAGGGATGTGCTAGCTACCGTAACAGATGGCAAGTGGGAAGCCACCACAGAGGTGGCTACTTTAGCAGACGAGACCACCAGCAAGACCCCTGATCTCCTTCTATAGCATTTTCTTTTGGAGTGAATTTCACATCTGGTCTCAAGATGACTCTGCCATTTTATGCGCCTGCGTGCATATGATAACACCCAGTACAAGAAGAGTGACCACTTCTTCACTATGCATCTCTTTTGTAGAGCAAAGAAACTTCCCCAAAAGTTTCTCAGCAAAGTTCCCCTTTTGTTACAGTGACCAGAACTGAGTCACAATGCCCATCCTTAAATGAATAATCATCAAGAGGATGGGACCATTATGGACTTAGACCAATCCAAATTTGTCCAACTAACATAGGGAAGGATGGGGCAAAACAGGAGCCCCACCAGCATGGAATGTGGGCACAGTGGGTGTGAGGTAAATGACCTGCACCATCCAGTGGACCCTCCCCACTCCTGCGGCCTCCCCCCGCAACATACACACACATTCGCGTGCACACACACACACATATACACACACTGCTGCAGCAAGAAGATCTGAATTATGTGTTAAGCTGACCTGACAGCCTTCTGTTACTGACAAAGTAGAGGTGAAAGGAGCATTTGTCGAGCACCTACTGTGTGCTGACCAGTGTGCTAAAGCAACTTACAAACCCAGTTCTCACAATAACACCATGAGACAGGTTTTCATGCCCATTTATGGATGAAGAAACTAAGTTATACAGTGGCCAAAGCAGGCAGCCAGCGAATGGTCGAACTGGATTGAAACTGATTTGGTTGACTCCAAATATCACAATCTCTCCACTCCACCAGGCTGCCTTACGAATGAGCAGCTAGTAGTGATGACCATATTTTCCTTGTACTAAATTCTCTAGACAGGGTAAGTGCTCAGCTCCTAGGCTCACTCGCCTAGGCTCTCTCTGAATCGCACCAGTAAGTTGCGCTATTTTTATGGTAAAGGATAAAGACCTTTGAGAGCCACGTCTTGCTTCTGCACTTTCTTCACTCGCAGCTATTTTAGAATTTTTTTTATCCAGGCCATTTTTAACACATTCTTCTGTCTTGCTAATGATAGGAAACTTGCTGCTGCATGGTTCCATAAAACATTATCTCATTTTCTCTTTCGCCTCTCACTGTAAAGTGCTTTGTAGCATTAAAAGTGGTGCATGAAAAAAATTAATTTCATTAAATTAATGGAGAGTGTCACGACCGCTCAGTTATGACTTGAAGGCATTTGTAGGGAGGACTGACTGTGTACGCATCAAAGCTTGTCCATTATTTTGCCATTTTTCCTCCCACAGGCACCCACCAACTTCCCTAGGAAGGAAGAAATAATTCTAAATAGAATGCTTTCAAAAAATATTGTTGTCACCAATGGCCTGGAAAATCCCAAATGCAAAACATGATGTTATATGGCCAACAGAAAAAAATTGCAGGGCCTATTCAGTTATCTCCACTATCTTCCTAAGAGATACAAATGCTGTAGCTGAATAAATCATGTAATTCACAGCAATCCATAAGACTGATCAGCTCTCTCCCAGTGCTTCAGTTTATACACAAAATATTTTCTTAAGTTTTATTAACCATTCCGAGTGTCTTCTTCCCCTTTCCTTACAAAGTCTACTCATTTTTCAAGCTTTTTCCCAAGTGTCACCTTTCACAAGTCTTCTTGCCTGATTCACGTTCACAGCACTCTCCTGTCTCTGAGTTCGTTTTTGCACTGGCTCACCAAATATTTACTAAGCAATGAGATGGGCACAGCTCTGATCTAGATACTGGAGATACCACGGTGAAAAACACAGCCTTGTCCCGCCTCTCCTAGAGCATAGTGTGTCTGTACCACACAGTTTAGCCACCCAACTGAAAGGGAAACTGAGGTTCAGCAAACTGAAAAACTTATCCCCAGCTCAGCGTGTTCATAGGTGGCAGAACCAGGATATGAACCCATGTCTGTGATGCTGGTGTTCCATTATACCACATAGCCTCAAGCTCTACCTACTTCTTCACTTGCAAAATGAGAAAAGTAATCCCTACTAGAACTTTCACATAAGGCTGTTATGATTATCAAAGGAGATTGTTGAATGTAAGGGTTGCTGATAATTCATCTCGCTTGCCTGTTGGGTTCTAACTGGCAGAGATAACTATTAAAAGCTAAAGGAGATCAATGGGTAGCTTTGTTAATCATCACCTGATCAGTAGGGTCCCTTAGTAAAGAGGCAGTGCAGAATGTTGCTTGGACCCAAGACCAAAAGGGGACCTTCTTGCTACGGATGTCCCTCCTCAAATCTAGACCAGGTATCTACCTTTGGTAAAGTTTGCAAATATATTCCACGTACGTAATGAAGGCCAGGTCAGCCTGCCTCTAACACCTTCCCTTTTCAACACAGTGACCACATACGCTGCAGGAAAAATACAGTCCAAAGGAGCTCAAGCTCTCACAATTGACTGGGTACTCATCCTGCCTTGAGGAAAGCCAGTAGGGAGTGGAAAAAATGTCCCCTTCCCCTCCAACATTTTCCCATTATTTGGAAGGAAACAGAAACCCCCTCCAGCAGAATCATGAGGAGGGAAAAATCATAATTGTGCACAATAAAGATTTTATAATAAAGACAGAGAGCACCACACAAATGTAAGTTGCCACTTTGATATCATCTTTTCATTGCTATGCCTATTGTACTCTATACTTTTACATTATATTGTTAGACAGTTATTTTTATATCTCGTTCTCTTATCAGACTGAATTCCTTCATAGAAAAAAATCATTTTAAATTTATCCTTAAATGCCTATGTTTCATACATGTCTACCACATAGTAAGCATGAAATAAACATTTCTTCAATCAATAAATAAATGGATTTAATTGATATATAAGCACTAAGATGCCATGGAATGGGTCATCTCCCAATTACAGAGCCTAGTCATATCTATGCACCATTTTGCATTTTTTATCTTCTCTGTTTACCTGTCTGCCAACATGTTAAACTAGATCCATACTGGGTTTTTTAAAAATCATTTCATAATTCCCTATCAATGCAATAGGTTTATGCTTCACAAAATTAGGTTCATAAATTTATCATTCATTTAAGTATATCCTTATTTGAAAAAGAAAAAGACAGCATACAATATAGGAAAATAAAAAGCTATTTAAAAATAAGTAAGGAAAATGAGGCAAAGCCACCGGTAATTTTTTACCTTTCTTATAATGTTCCCTTTAGAAAGTGCTCATCTTTCTACCCCAGTGTCCTAAGATGGCATGATGAACAACTTTTCAAGAAGAACATTTCACAATTTGTTCATAAACAACCCAAACTTTCCAAAATAAGCCCAGACGATGTTGACAGAGGCTAGTAGTTAGCAAGGTAACATGATTCAGCCTTGATAGCTATTAGCAAGTCTAGCAGACTTCGCAGGGATTCTCTGAAGACACCAGAGATGCACTTAAAAAACAAATTGACTTTTGGTCTGAAACCATTGGGGGAAAAAAAAAAACGAGGCAGAGCCAAAGGTCAAGGCAGAAGCGGGTCAATAAAGCATTGCTCCCTTGCAGATACCCTCTTCCCTCAAGAGGCACTTCCTGCTCCGTATTCCCAGCGAAGAACCATTCTCTTGGCAGTTGATACTGGCCTAAGAGAATCTGTGTTCTTTTGTTTACAAGCCCAGAATTGGAACTCGTGGAGATGCTACTTAGATCACACGCCTGGGGGCAATCCCAGTTGAGAAACCCAGAAACACTAGAGAAGCTAGATGAGGCATCTGACTCAAAGACAGGCCTGCGCGTGGCGTGTAGGTGGCCGGCGTGCGCTGCAAATTGCCTTCGTAGTAAATGAAGCAGGGGGCAAAACAAACCAAATCAAAATGGAATTTTTTCAACTTTTTTTTGTAACTTTCCAAGGGTTGACTAAGGACAAGGTATCGTTAGGGCATAGAAAAATCTAGGGAAAAGTTTGGCTTCTGCTTGCTCACACCAGGATTTCCTTGGAAAATAAGAGAAGGCAATCCAACTGCAACCAGGACAATGATGTCAGCACACATAGGAGGCTCAGATCTGTGAAACTGCCATTTGAAACGTTGAGTAACTAACATCTTTCTATTTGGGTTAGCAAGATGCACAAAATTATACTTGTTATTGTATGTTCTCCGAAGACCCTACCTTATCCAGCTGCAATACTCCCTTAGACAATCAGGCGGCATCTAAAGCAGAGGTCCATTCAACTAATTGGATCAGTGGCCTTAACCAAAACAAATAACTCAAGCACTGAAATGGAAAATATACTGAACCGGGAGCCAAAAGTCCTGGGTTCCAGTCCCAGGACCTCCACTTACTAATACTGCAACTCTTGGCATGTCACTTAATATCTTAGAATCTCAGTTTACTCATCTTTTAAATAAGTTAAACCTTTCTACCTACCTCCAAAACCACTGAAAAGATCAAGTGAGACAGTGTATTGCAGTGGTTCTAGCTGGAAGTATTTTTCCCCCTAGGGGACATTTGGCAATATCTGGATGCATTTTTGGTTGTCACAACTGGTGGGTGGGGAGGCCAGGGATGCTGCTGAACATATACAATGCACAGAACAGTTCCCAACCACAAAGAATTATTCAGTCCCAAATGCCAATAAGTGTGAAAATTGAAAAACCCCTGATGTATGTTAAGAGCTACAAAAATATGATGATTTTATTGATTAGGATCACTATTAAATAGGCCAGACATGGTGGCTTGAGCCTATAATCCCAGAATTTGGGGAGGGCCAAGGCAGGAGGATTGCTTGAGACCAGGAGTTTGAGGTTTGCAGTGAGCTATGATTGAGCCACTGCAATCTAGTGCAATTTAGCCTGGGTGATAGAGCAAGACCCTGTCTCAAAAAAAAAAAGCATCAGCAGAAATAAGTAGTGTATGCATGTGGAAACTCATAACAAGTTTTGGGACAGACATGGAACTCTCCAAGACTCAAACATTTGGTATTTCCTGAATTTTTTTTGTGTCGATACCAAAGTTTGCAAACGGCATACATAATACATATATACAAGTTGATATCCAATGATTTAATAACATTTAATATTAAACAATTAAGACAAGAGGTACAGCTTCTATAGCCACACAAATTCTTCCTGAGATGCATGTTGTAATCCTAGCTTTCAGTAAGTAAATGTTGCACTTGTGGAAACTGCATTCATTAGGCCTTAACATTAGGTAAGTAAGTAAATTACTTCAAGTACCAAAGGGATCTTTGGTCTGGGCTGGAGTAAGTGAATGTGCTTTCCTAATGCCTACGTTCTCAGAGAGTATTTGCAGTGACAGAATTTAGCTCATGTCAATTGTACAGAGAGGTGAGCAAGACCACTTAGTACCTAAAGCGTGCTGGGCAGGAGAAGATGAGACCTCTTTGGACGATGGCCTGGCCAGCTTTAATATGACAAAAGCTTTCAAAGTTAAAGAAGTATTTACTGAGCACCTCTGATTGCAAAACTGTGGGGCAGCGGCTGAGACAGGAAACTTCAGGCCGTATTTGGAAAACTATAAATAGCTCTTCTGGGTAAAAAACAGAGAGCCCAGAAGTTAGGGGGAGGGCATAAGTAACAGGTAAGGCCAGAGAGACAGGTGGTGAACAGATTGAGGCCTTCCTCCAGTCTGTGCCACAAATCACCCCAGACCTGGCAATCCGCTTGGTGCTTGACTATTTCATCAAAGACAAATGTGACAATCAGCAGCCACAAGGCAAGAAGACCCTAATCCAAAAACTCTAGCTTTCTTGCTCTCAGCAAGCACTGGCCTCTCAGACTGCTCATCTCAGATCCAATTTTAGGGATCCAGCGGGAACTCAGAATCGGGAGGATGCGGACAGACACATAGAAATGTAACCAATAACTGACCACTGTCCCTCTACAGTCTGGCACCTCCATGCAGCTTCCAAGAAGCTCATTCTTGGGTGTTTGGGGAGCGCCTAACAATACCAGAGCAGGGCCACGTGTTTGTTTGTGCAAGGAAGGAAAGACCACCCAACACATCAAGAAATTTAACAAAGAAAAAAAACAAACAAAGAATTCTGAGCCTGCTGAGTAACAAGAGATCATCCACAAAAGGTAACTGTTTATTTAAAATTTCATGGCATTGATACAATAGGGTTAATATTCTCTGGATGGAATTTTTCACCTTTGCATGTCTTACCCTTTTATTTTACTGCGTGAATTTTAATTAGTCTTAGCCTGATAAAAGCTTTTTATAGCCAACCAAAACACTTGCAGTAATCAAAAGCTATACAATAAAAAAATAAAGTGCTACTATGTTATAAGCATTCAGGAAATCCCTGATAAGCTCAGTAAAATCCCATGACAATGCACTCATCAAAAATATAATTTTAGATATAATGTAGAATTGGCCACTGGCTCCCACTCCCTGCCTAGCCCGTTTGACAGCAGGGCAGGTACAGGGTTTGCGGACGGAGGCTGTGAAGTGGAGGCCAAAGCCATGAAGGCGGGGGACGGCATGTGAACTTGCTTCAGAAAGAGAAGAGTTGGAGGGCAAGTCTCCGTTCCTCACCATTCTCCCAGCTGAATCTCTACATCTGGCCAACTAGCTGGGACATTTCTGGAATCACTCATGCTATCCTGCTGCCTCTGGACTCAGAACTGTCCCCAGTAATATTTAAGCTGGGGCCAACCACCACCACCATGTGGCATCAAATCACGGCTAAGTCCGGCATGAATGTAGCCAGGGCAGCGGGACCCCAGAAGTCCTGTCCAGCTGGCTAGGCAGACCCACACCAGTTGTTTTGTTGCTAACCCTAGAAAAAGTTGTGGCTTTACATTTCACATGACTGAATTCTTTGGATCTCACAATTCCAGTAGGGTTTTTACTGTATTGATTTATGATAACTAATAATGGAGACAAGTACTCTCTTAGTAGACTAATGACGAAAGAGGACTAAGTTAGACATTGTGCTAATTATTTTATACACATTAGTTAATTTAATCCCTTCAACAGCCTATGAGGTATAGGTATAGGTATAGGAATAATACGAAACTGTCATTTTTATAGGTCAAAAATGGGCAAACATTGACATTTTCACATAGTTCAACCTAATAGTTATTATTAACTATTTAAACTATTCCTTAGGTTATAGAGTTCTACATATATATATATACACACACACACTTCATAGCTTGAGCTTAATTATATTAACATTTTCTGTATGTATATGTTATAAATGCTTGATTTATCAATTTCTGAAAGGTTTGTTAAAATCTTTTAACTTGATTCATCTATTTCTCCCTGCAAATTTTCCAGTTGTTCCTTTGTATGTATTGAAGCTGTATTATTAGATACATACATGTTTTTGATGATTATATCTTCTTGCTTTATTGTTCATTTTATCAGCATATAACATCCTGCTTTGTCCCTTACACAGCAGTCCGCAGCCTTTTTGGTACCGGGGACTGGTTTCATGGAAGACAATTTTTCCACGGAGGCAGGGCAGGTGGGGGGTTGTGGGGCGGGCTAGGCGGAGCTCAGGCGGCGTGCCCACTTGGTTCCTGGATGGGGCAGGGACGGGTGTCGGTGGTGGCCTGGGGGTTTGGGGACCAAAGTGGTATTTTTTGCCTTATATTCTATACTGCCCAATACTAAGATTCTTCCTCCTCTTTCTTTTGGTTCATATTTTTCTATTACTGTTTTTTTTTTTAATTTTTTTTTTTTTGAGAGAGAGTCTCACTCTGTTGCCCGGGCTAGAGTGCCGTGGTGTCAGCCTAGCTTACAGCAACCTCAAACTCCTGGGCTCAAGTGATCCTCCTCCCTCAGCCTCCCGAGTAGCTGGGACTACAGGCACGTGCCACCATGCCCGGCTAATTTTTTTTTAATATCTATATATATTTTTTTTAGTTGGCCAATTAATTTCTTTGTATTTTTAGTAGAGACGGGGGTCTCACTCTTGCTCAGGTTGGTTTTGAACTCCTGACCTTGAGCAATCCACCCACCTCCGCCTCCCAGAGTGCTAGGATTACAGGTGTGAGCCACCACGCCTGGCCTTTATTACTCTTTTTCATCTTTTATTTTCAATTTTTCTTTGTCGTTTTGGTTTTGGTTTCTCTTTTAGATAGCCCTTTATTAATAGATCTGTTTAATCCAATATGAGTCTGTTTTTTAATTGAATATAATTAATATATTTATATTTACTACAATTCATGTAATAAGTACCTGTTTCTGCTGTTTTATTCTATACTTTTTGTTTATTCCATGTCTTAGTCTCCATTCTCTAACATAATAACTGAGGCTGGGTAATTTGTAAAGAAAAGAGATTTATTTGGCTCAGGATTCTGGTGGCTGGAAGGTTCAAGACTGGGCAGCTGCACCTGGTGATGGTCTCAGGGTGCTTCCACTCACGGTGGGAAGCAGAAAGAGAATGAGAGCTGCAAACTGATCACAGGGCAAGAGACCAAGCAAGGGAGAGAAACCAAGCAAGCCAGACTCTTTTTAACAACTTGCTCTCTTGGGAGCTAATCCATTCCTACAAGGACAATTCACTCACCTCCCTCCACCCCCATGTGAAAGTATTAATCTATTCATGAGGGATCCACCCCCACGGCCAAAACACCTCCCATAAGCCCCACCTCCCAACACTGCCACATTGGGGATCAAATTTCAACATGAGTTCTGGTGGGACAAACCACATCCAAGCCATAACACTACATATTTTATGCTTCTTTTTGTCTTTCTTCTTTGCAATGGATAGATTTTTCCCCTCACCCTGGGCTTAAATGATGAGCATTCCAGTCTGCCTGTCTTACTTCAAAGTTCATGTCTGTCTGCTGCACTACACGAAGAATTAGATGTTAATGGAACCTTAGAAGTTTATCATTTACCCCAGTGTATCTAAAACTGGAGTGGGTGTGTGAGAGTTACCTGGAAGCTTCTGAAAAATGTAAATTCCTAGACCTCACCCTCAGAGATTCTGGTTCAGTAGGTCTGGGATAAAACCCTTATTCTAATGCAAGCCCTTGGTTTTGATACAGGTCATTCACAGACCACATTGTGCAAATACTGTTTTCATCCAAGCTCATAACTTTCCAGACAGTAAGCTTTACACTTGCTGGTGGCCCTTTAAATATTGCTTTTTAAATATATACCTCTGGGTGGGCTCTAGCCATCTTTTGTTCTTCTAGTTAGAGTTTGCAATCCAGTGCTCCTTTACTATTACTCTATTTTACTTGCTTGTTTCATCGTTATAAAAACATGTTGCCTTTAACAGTATTTATTGAATGGCAACCTCTGTGACAGGTGCAGTGATAGGTGCTTAGCAGCTACATTACTAGTAAGCGTGACTGTCTCCATTTCTATAAGAAAGCAAGAAGTAACTTGGGGAATTTGCCTCATATCACATTCAATGGAGAAGCTAGGATTTGAACCCAGATCTTTCTATTCCATTTGTTATTAAATATATCCCATTACCTTCAAAGAAAACCTGATCCCAAGAAGCCCATAGTGTAGTGGGAAAGATACAAATAATCTTGTTCCATGATTCATTTTTGTATCCCAAGACTGTGCATTGCATACAGTAACACTTAATACTTTCCAGTGAAAGGAAGGCATGAACTTACCCCTGTTTCTCACTTCTTTCTCTGCTGAGGGTTTCCAAGTCAGAGGAATCACAGTCTGGTAAGACAAAGCAGCAGCAAAGAGGATTGTTTGGGGAAACACAATTTGTAGACAAATAGAAAGAAGAGCCAACGGCACACAGTGATTTCCTTTCTCTGAACAGCTAGTGTAACAGGTCATCAGTCATTTTGTGAAAATGTCCATTATAAGCTAGGGCTACTTTCATTTTATGCTTTTGCTTTTTCTAATTTATTCAATAAAAGTCTTTAAGGAATACAATAATATAATTTTAGTACTATTTTCTCCTTCCTGTACTCAGTTTTATAATGCTGATGTTGAACATAATAGAGCAAGCAACTACATCTAACTGTAGAAATTATTGCTGGGAGTTAGCTTATGAAATACACACCTTTTACTGCCTTTAGTTGGCATTGTTAACTAGGTTATAAATAGTACAGTTGACATACTGCAAACGGAAAGTGCTTTTTGATGGGCACACGCTATGAATGGAAGAAGTGTTCAAACACAATGTTTAAGTTGGAAAGCTTTCATTACAGCCAGTGAAAGGGGAAAATGGTTTATTTCCTAATCATAGTCTTGCTTAAGAATCCAATCACATAGAAAGACTTATGGTAAAGTTTTCTAAAAACAGGTATTTATGCTACTATTTGAGTAAACAAATACATCCAGTCTATAAACATATTTTGATAGTGTTGATGGGCATTTTTAAGAAAATTGAGCTGTTCCCCTATTGTGCAGATGTGGAGAGGCAAAGGAGGTCATAAGACTGAGATATAAAATTGGAAAGTACAGTTTATATTTATACCAATTTCAAAAGATAAAGCTTACACTACGTCATTTTGCCAAAATCATCTACTAGAATTTGAAATTTTAAAAACTATTTTTGAGGAACTTTAATTATTGAGACAGAACAAAAAAGATACATTTATTTTTGCTGGTATTTTATATTGCTAGAGGGCAATAAACGTTATTAATACTATGCAGGTTCTTTCAGTCATTACAAGGCGTAGGTATGAAGATCAGTGATGACTTTTGTAAATGACAAATACCAAACTTGCAGACATCATTAGATTTTTATAGGATGCAATAATTTGAGTTTCAAGCTTTTTTTGTTTGTTTTGTTTTCTTCTGGCTGTGAAGGAACTATGACACAGATTTAATGCTGAGCTACTCAGACTGATGACAGTAGAGGTGAGGGGACTAGGGACAAAGTTTTCTTCCTACACATTTGTTTTTAGGCATCTATATTTGTCGGAGTGTCTTGATACCATGGTGATAGCTTAGCAACAGCTAGATACAAATTAAGGTAATCTGTCAAGCCAGCCTCTTATCAAAAGTCGGTAGGTAGGACATTGGAAAGAGAAAATATAGATGTTTAATAGCATGAGCAAAAAGAAACTTGCTCTCTCTACTACCTGCTCTTGTCCATCTCTTCACTTCATGTTCATATATATATATATATATATATTTATATACACACACACACATACATACACACACACACACACAAAGAGATGAAAATCTTAAAAAAGTCCCCAACCAACCTCAGTGTTATAAACGATTAGATAAAACAAAATTTAAACTTTTCCTTTTTTTTATTTTTTATTTTTTTGAGACAGGGTCTTGCTCTGTTGCCCAGGCTACAGTGCAGTGGCGTCATCATAGCTCACTGCAACTTCAAACTCCTGGGCTCAAGCATCCTCCTCCTACCTAAACCTTCTGAATAGCTGGGACTACAGGTGCCATGCCACTATGCCCTGCTAATTTTTCTATTTTTTGTATAGAAGGGGTCTTGCTCTTGCTCAGGCTTAAACCTTTCTTAACTAGAGAGAAAAAAAAAACCACATTTTAACCTTTCTTGAATAAGAACTAATGATCACAAAGGTACATGAAAAGTGTTTTGCAAAGACATTTCAAAGGGATTTTTCCATACTAATGGACATTCAATTTTCGTTGATGGCTATTAGGAGGACAGGGTTACATAAAATCTTTGGACCAGCAGATTTGGATGAAATGATGGATTCTGCCATTTTAAAAGTCAACCTACCATATAATGCCTTTCACTATCTTTACCATAATTTATATGCAAAGCAGAGAAACTAAAATAACCTAAAAGGAAGAATATAACATTTGAAAAGTAAATAAAATCACCTTAATTTTCAGGCCTATTGATTTTATTTCAAATAGTTACCTAACAAATGGTGAAATACAAGTTAAAACAAATAACTGTTAGCTAGCTGAACAGAGACGGCAAATAGACTTTGACTTATGTGTTGGCTCTGAGATGTTAAATAGTGGGTGCTTGGAGTGCTGTGTTGAGAAGGATTCTGAGGTTTGGTAAGAAAAGGGCTGTGAATGAGGAGCAAATGTCCACTAGGACTGGGAGGGAGACTAGAGGCTTTAACTTTGTGAAAAACAGATATGTCCCTAGACCATGCACACGTTCCTTCTGTGGCTTCCTGCAGCACCTGGCAGGCTGCTGGGCACCCTTAGGAGTCTCTAGACCCCCTTTAGTAAAGCCCACATCCAACAGAAATTAAAATGTTTAACTTTGTTCATGATAATGCAAGATTGAGAGAAGTAACTTAATTGTCAATGGCACAGCTGGGTTTTGAAGCTAGCAAAGCCCAATTTCTTTTTTTTTATTCTTTTTTTATTTTTATTTTATTTTTTTGAGACAGAGTCTCACTCTCTTACCCAGGCTAGAGGGCCGTGGAGTGAGCCTAGCTCACAGCAACCTCAAACTCCTGGGCTCAAGCAATCCTTCTGCCTCAGCCTCCCGGGTAGCTGGGACTACAGGCATGTGCCACCATGCCTGGCTATTTTTTTCTATATATTTTTAGTTGTCCAGCTAATTTTTTTCTATTTTTAGTAGAGACGGGGGTCTTGCTCTTGCTCAGGCTGGTCTCGAACTCCTGAGCTCAAGCGATCCTCCTACCTCAGCCTCCCAGAGTGCTAGGATTACAGGTGTGAGCCACCATGCCCGGCCCAAAGCCCAGTTTCTTAACTGGGCTGTCTATATTCTCCCAAAGACCAGTACCAGGGTTCCTTGGGATTTAGGTTTGGTACTAAATTACCGATCTGAAAAAAGACTTCGGGGCCACAGAAAATCATACAGTAACTAGTAAGTTGGCAATTTCAGTATTGTTTTAAAAAAATCATGGTTTCTGTCTGGGGTGATGGAAAAGTTTTGGAAACTGGTGACGGTCACACAACATTGTGAATGTAGTTAATGTCACTGAATTGTATACTTAAAATGACTAAATGGGCATAATTTATATGTATTTTACCACAATAAAAATGAGTAAAAGAAAATCATGATGGGTCATGGAATATTAGAAGATTAATATTATTAAGGTGACAATTACCAAAATTTGATCTATATATTCAATGTAAACCCTATCCAAATCCCAGGAGGCTTTTTTGGGTACAAGTTGACAAGCTGATCCTAAGAATTTTTACGGAAATGCAAAGAACCCAGAGTAGCCAAAACTACTTTAAAAAAGAACTAAAAATATAAAGGGGGAAATGTGAATAAGATTGACAAATTGTATCAATGTTAATATCCTGGTTATGATATTGTATTACAGTTTTGCAAGATGTTACCATTGGTGAAATGAAACTGTAAAGGGTACATGGGACTTCTCTGTAGTCTGTATTCTTTCTGTCTTTTTTTGTTTTGTTTTTTTTTCTAGAGACAGGGTCTTGCTCTGCCAGCTAGGCTGGAGTGCAATGGCCTATTCATAGCTCACTATAACCTCAAACTCCTGGGCTCCAGAGATCCTCCCACCTCAGCCTCCCCAGTAGCTAGGACTACCGGTTTGTGCCACCATACCCAGATAATTTTTAAATTTTTTGTAGAGAGGGAGTCTCGCTATGTTGCCCAGGCTGGTCTCACTTGGCCTCAAGTGATCCTCTTGCCTTAGCCTCCCAAAGTGCTGGGATTATAGGTGTGAGCCACTGTGATTGGCCTCTCTATATTACTTCTTAATACTGCATATGAATCTACAATTATCTTTTTATTTTTTATTTTCTCCAAGCTTTGGAATAGGATGCATGAATCTACAATTATCTTAAAATAAAAAGCTTAGTGAAAAGAAAAGGATTAAGTTGGAGGACTTACACGTCCCAATTTCAAAACTTCATATAGAGCTATGGTAATCAAAACTGTGGCATTGGCATAACGACAGACATAGATAACAGTGGAACAGAACTGAGCATATGGAAGCAAACCCTTATATTTATTGCCACTTGTTTTTCCACAAACTTACCAAGGCAACTCAAAGGGGGAAAGAATACTTTTTTCAACAAATAGTTCTGTGATAATTGCTTTTTCACATACAAAGGTTAATTCAGTCCAGTGGTTTTCAATGGGGGGAATTTTAACCCCCCAGGGAGCATTTGGCAATGTCCGAAGATAAATTTCATTGTCATGATGAGGGGTAGGGATACTACTGGCCTCTAGTGGGTAGAGGCCAGGGATGCTGCTAAACATCCTGCAATGCACAGGACAGACCCCCACAATGAAGAATGAGCCAGCCCAACAACATGTCAATAGCACCAAGGCTAAGGCAAGAGGACTGCCTGAGCCCGGGAGTTTGAGACTGCAGTGAGTGAGCTATGATTGTGCCACTGCACTCCAGCCTGGGTGACAGACTGAGATCGGTCGGAAGGAAGGAAGGAAGGAAAGAAGGAAGGAAGGAAAGAAAGAAGGAAGGAAGGAAAGAAAATCATGGTTCAGGCTGGGCATAGTGGCTCATGCCTATAATCCTAGCACTCTGGGAGGCTGAGACAGGAGGATTGCTTGAGGTGAGGAGTTCAAGACCAGCCTGAGCAGGAGGGAGATCCCTGTCTCTATTAAACATAGAAAAAATTAGCTGGGTGTGGTGGTATGCAACTGTAGTCCCAGCTACTCAGGAGGCTGAGGCAGAAGGATTGCTTGAGCCCAGGAGTTTGAAGCTGCTGTGAAGTAGGCTGATGCCACGGCACTCTAGTCCGGGCAATAGAGTGAGACTCTGTCTCAAAAATAAATAAACAAATAAATAAATAAAAATAAAAAGAAAATCATGGTTCAGAACTCCATAAATAGGCAGCAAGTAGGAAGTTCATAATGACAAATAGGTCATGTTCTACATAAACAAGCGGGTTTAAGTAGGAACATTCCTCCATCAGTAGAAGCCTTAAACCTAGCACTTCAGAGCTCCGAGGACAGGTGGAGTGAGCTAAAGGGAGCCGTGGATTCCACTATCAGTTCTGGCCTCTCCCCAGGTGACACCTCTTGTTAAGTCACCTTTAGAAGTCTGTAAATCTTCCTAATGGAAAGGCAGGACCCATTCTGAAAAAATGAAACAGTAAATTTGAGAAGGGGATCAGGACAGAAGGTAGCAAGAGAAAAAGGTAAATGATTATCTTGTGTTTTTAAAAGGGCAAAAAACTTTATTAATACAACATGACTGACAATAATGGGAACCATTAATAATAGAACATGTCCTCAATTTCAAATCTTTATCATTTTTTAAAAAAATGACAATGTCCTCACAATTATTCGATTATACCAAATGGATGAGAAAGAAGCCAACCTTTCTGTGTCTGACATTCTGTGATTCGGTGAAGGTGTGACAAGGCTTCTCTAGATTGAGAGGTAGTCATCATAGATTCTAAAGACAAATCCTGGAGCTTCTATTGGTCATAAACAGAATTTCAAAGTGGGATGACAAGTGAAGAGGCAAGAAAGGATCTTTCTGAAACTGAGAACTCCAGGACGGTGCTTCAAAAGTGTTTTCTGAAAAGCAAAGTTCTCCTTATTAGTGATGGACCTGCTGATTAGTTAGTTATTTAAAAAAAAAAAAAAGTATCCCTTGGCTGCAATTTTGTTGACTAAGCACAAATCTCTGATACCCATTTGTCCCCAGACACCTTTGGAAAGCAGCTATGTACACTACTATCCCACCAACACCACTCCCCAAACACCTTTGGTATATCTACTCATCGGGTTTTGAAAGGAGATCATCAAGGATTACTCAGATGACTTTCTGGTCATTGGAGTTCCATGTCACCAGAAAAAAGTCCCACATCTTTTTTTTTTTTTTCACCCAGACGTTATTCCAAAGAAGTCCCACATCTTTTTGGAACATTTTGCACTAATGTAGTCTTGAGCCATAGCAATAACGTTGTCATAGATAAGACAAACACTGGAGAATGAGACCATGGACCAGGTAGCCAATGTCACTGATTATTTATTGTTCTTAGGTGTGACTGGAGCCACATCCTATGAGCAAGAAAACCCAAGAGTATTAAGTTATCATCAAGTAACACTTACAACAGAGTTCATGTATTTGATGATAGTCATAATCTTTATCTTCCTTCAAAGTCATTAATCATCAGTGGCAAGTGGCTCACTAATTAACATCTAATTTGATACCGTTCTTATGTCACAGACCATTTTTCTAAGTTGGGAAACTTAAAAAGAAGAGGATTTAGTGGGGCAGCTCATCCAAAGAACTGCCTTGTAGTTTTGGGGAAACAGACTTGGAATGTGTAGAAAAGAATGGCTCAAGGGGTGGCAGTAAGAAAGAGGAGTCAGGGAAGAGGGGAGCAACCTGAACAGAGGTGCCCAGGATGGGCTGCAATGTGAAATGCTGGGACAAGTGCAGGCAGAGCGCAGGCACTCAGCTGGGCTCACACATTGCACCGTGAGGACGTCAACTGTGAACTTTAAGAAGACACCTCAGTAGAGCGGGGCAGCAAGACCTGGTGTATCTGTTCAGCAAGTATTCTCTGAGTACCCAAAGTGCTGGTGCCGGGCTAGATGGTGGTGGGCTCCTGGCAGTGAATGACCGACTGCGAGAAGTAAGGAGTTCATAGACTGTACGGTTTGTTGGTAAAGCTGGAGGGAAAAAAGGAGGTGGAAGGATAAACAGGATGAAGTGAGAAATTTTATTTTAGCTATAGGAAGAGCTGAGCACATTCACAGCCAGCAGAGGAGACACTGTGAAGATTCAAGAATAGGGACATGAAGGAGATAGGAGGAGACAAGCTTGAGACCTCTGGGAAGGAGGAAAGAGTCTGATTTTTTGGAAAGAGAAGCAAAAGAAGAGAGAAAGAGACACTACGTGGAAAGACTCTCAGGCGGGAGGAGGGTGGGAGGAAAGCCGGTCAGTCCGAAGCGGGCTTCGCTGCCAGTTTCTGCATCTATAAATGGGGGAATGAGACCTACCCCCAGGAGTTTTTGTGGGGACTAAAACAAGTTAGTGTAGATAAGGCCTCTAGCAGAGTGCCTGGCACCTGGGAGCCTGCACCCATGCAGACTTTTTTATACTTAAAAAGCTGACAGGGTGGAGAGTACGGGTGGGTTGATGGGCCCAAAGTGAGTGAGGTTTGGTGGCGTCAAATGGCAAGCTTGGGGGAACTGGGTGGAAGAAAGCAGGGTGACAGCTAATGAAGGAATTCTTCCCTCTAGTAAGAAACAGGATGGGGAGAGGTGACGCAGAGGGGGAAGGTGACATTCTAGAGCCATTGACTCTACCTATCCATTACCTTCACTAGCCACACTCAGGCAGTAGGCTGAGGGGTGTGCTTAAGAAATGTCTTGGATGGCCGGGCGAAGTGGCTCATGCCTGTAATCCTAGCACTCTGGGAGGCCGAGGCAGGAGGATCACTCAAGGTCAGGAGTTCAAAACCAGCCTGAGCAAGAGCGAGACCTCGTCTCTACTAAAAAAATAGAAAGAAATTAATTGGCCAACTAAAAATATATGTAGAAAAAGTTAGCCGAGCATGGTGGCACATGCCAGTAGTCCCAGCTACTTGGGAGGCTGAGGAAGGAGGATTGCTTGAGCCCAGGAGTTTGAGGTTGCTGTGAGCTAAGCTGATGCCACGGCACTCACTCTAGCCCAGGCAGCAGAGTAAGACTCTGTCTCAAAAAAAAAAAAATAAAAAAATAAAAATAAATAAATAAATAAATAGATAAATATCCCTGAAGAAGGGGCAGGGAGAAAGCCTGTCACTATTTCACACTTTCGAGTGAACTGGCCAGCCTGTTAGGTTTTATCCAAGCTTGCCAAGGTGCTGAGGAAGCAGAGCTCTGCTAAGTACGACCTGAGGAGAGAGGCCAGGCGCCCCTGCGGGCAAGGCAGAACTCTGTCACTCAGCAGGGAGGGTGGGCTGCTGCTCCCAGGGATGCAGGAGCCAGGGGGTCAGGATATGCAATGAACGTGAAAGAAGCTGGGAAGATGAAAGGGAGGTAAGAAAGGTCCCAAAGACAGCAGAAAGCTGGGTGTTAAACAGAAGAGTCCGGGGCTGCATGTCATATAAAGGAGAGCTAGAATGCTTTTAGTCACCTGTGAGGCAGCCTGGCAGGAAGCTTGCCCATTAGGTTCTCCACATTCCCTCAGAGCTTCTCCTCCCTGAATCTCACACAGCATCTTTGCTAGTTAGATAGCCAGGAATTGCAAACTTTTAGAAAATAAAACAAACCTGGAAGGGATTCCATACATTATGTTGTTTAATCTCACTTAACAGATAAGAAAATTGAGGCTCAGAGGGAAGTGACTTGTGCAAGGTCACACAGCAAACCAGATGCTGAACCAGGATTAAAGGATCCTGCCTTGCACCCTCCAGGCCCCAGCCATCTGCTCAAGGAAACCTATGGCTTATCCAAAGAACACACAGGAACACAAAGCATGACTCCTCCTTTGGGGAAGTTAATGATTAAAACCTAGTCTGATATAAAGCATCTTAACCATAGTTACTAATTAAACCAATTTCAGTGAGAAAAGACATTTCAAACAAGAGAGTGAAGTGTTCTCTGAAGCTAAACCTAATAGGCCTTAAGTTGTAGTGGCATAAACTGTACAATTACAATATTTCAAGTACACTTAAAATATTTCCTAATACTCTAATCTATGCAAGCTTCACATTTTCTCTTCATTGCATGCCACATGTTGGGCTCTGATAAAATGGTCTGATAACTTTTGGGGGGAGGAATTTAACTAAAATAACTTCACTTAGTGTTTGAGTGAACTGGGTAATAAAATCTGTTTGCTGTGTTCGCTGTCTCCAGATAGGGCTGTAATTACACCACATAAGGAAGAAAGTTAGCTGAGTTTCAATCTAGATCATTTATGTAAACTCAGCCTTCTTGTCAACGGTGTTCTCATATTGCATGTGCGCAAACCACAAAAATCATCTCCGATGAACCACACGGAGACAGTATCCGATTGCAGGCCTGTGAGATTGCTTATATTCTTTCTGTAATTGGATGTCTGTGGTTCAACACCAAAATCTGACATTCTAAGGTTAAAAGAAAACTCTCACCAACGAATTCCCCAATACAACAATTATATTTCTGAAATGTGTAAAAATTAAAGGTATTCCCTAAAGTATTATAAATGAATAGATTTCACTTGAAAAAAGTTCCTTTTTCATTAAAAAAATAAAATGTGTTTTAAAAAAATTTGTTCTTTAAGAAAAAAAAACAGACAATCCCTAATATAACCAATTTCACATTTGACAACATTTTAATCTCCTACTTCAAATATTTGGCAACTTTTTAGCAATTTCTCTAAAAAAAATCTTACAAGAACCATGAAGCACAAAATACATTCATATTGTATCTATACACACAGAGACATAGTTGCAAGGTGACAAATAATGCATACTTTTTAAATTAATTGTACTACTTTCCCTTATGACAAATTGGTCACTAGTTTTTTGATATGACAGTCCTCGCTGGTATTGAGTGTTTCTCTTGACACCTGCAGCTTCCAGCTTGCTCTGTCCTCTCTGGAAGGAAAACCACAGGCCACCGCCCTGGCGCCATCCCTGGCTCGGTCCAATCAATAAGGACTTATTTCCTGTCCATTTGCTGAGGTCACAGGAGCGAATCTCATTAATTATTTCTGCTACTGCAGCCTCAAGTGTGCTTCTGGCGTGACAAGTGAAAACTGCTTGACCTTTTTTTCTTCTAATTTTGTTTGCAGCAGTTCCAAAAAGAAGGCAGCATTCATTTAGCAATGTGATAAAAAGAAGGAAAAATGTATGTTTTTAAAGTCATTAACACATTTAGATATTTCATCATGAAAGCTCTCTCCATCACCTCATTCCCTAGGTTTTTCAGCTAACTAACAATAGTGTCTTTTTAATTTGCTGTCATGAAAATCTGGTCACAGCAAACACAATGTTTTCTAAAGCAGATCTGGCCTCCGAGGGAGGAAAGCTCTCCAGGGCCGCCAGTGCCTTGTTTCCATGGTAACGACACAGGTCAATAGCTGAAGTCACACCTTTGCCAGCTTTGATTGTTTCTCGCAACTGTTAAGAAACAAATGCACAAAAAAGTCAGTTTTTAAGGTATGCAGTAAGCACCACAATTAAATTGGGGCAGGGAGGTGCAACACAAAGAAGAGGAGAAACAGTACAGATTCAGCATTTCTGCTACGTTATTTTGAGGAAAAGACGACATCATTCCCCAGTGTTCTCCAGGCAGTAACATTCCCTAAGGCTGCTTGGTGTCTGTGCTCCAGCGTAGCACAATAGGCCCCATCAGCCTAATTACACCTCCTCCCTACTCCCACCCCTTGATATCTTGAAATGTGCCGTGCTGGGGTGGCGATAGAAGGCAGGGCATTCACATCTCTGGCACTTTGAATTCCACAGCCTGATATTCTTATGTGAGGAAGGCTTACTAACATCTTAGTCAATAACTTTTTTTTAAACACCATATGTTGACACAATAGGCCATATGAAAATTCAAGACACACAGTATTAGATCTCAATGCTATGTTTACAAAACTAAAAGATCTTATTTGACTGGGAAGAATGAACTAAAACTCCCTTTGTAAGGAATAAAGTGGATGCTTGCTGACAAACGAAGTGGACGTTCGATCCTTGTCTTCAGTGATGAAAAAGGACCAATAAAGTGGTTACACTTCAGAGCTGAAAAAGACTTCTAATGATGCGGCCTGCCCACTTTCCCTTGCCCTGGGGCCATCTTCTCTTTCTCAGTGAAGGTCTCCAATGTCTGCCTAATTCCCTGAGTCAGAAACATGGGAGGCCCCTTCACTCCCCACCCACATGCAGTCAGGCACCAGGGCAGTCCCGGGGCTGCTCACCCACGGATGAACTTTCTGGCTCCCAGAGGTTGGGTGGGGCCAGGTAGCAAGTTCTAGCCCCGAGTTAGGCAGGTGAATGATGCACCTCACTTCTGGGCTGCAGCATCTAACTGTTCATGTGAGTCCCTCCAGGGCATTCCTTCTGGCGAGTCAACCAGCCACACTAGAGGTGCTCCCCAGCCCAGGTCCCCGAGTGACCGCAGTGAGCACCACAATGTCTCTCCTGCCTGCTACCGACATGTAATGTGGGCAAGAAACCCAACTTTGTTGTGTTAAGCCATCAAGATTGTGACATTATTTATCTGTGGCCATTTTGACAGACAGTCAGTAAATCCTGGTCATTCTGTCTCCTTCAGAGCTCTCACACTTACCCTCTACTCTCCATTCCCATTGCCACTACATTAGTTCAGGCCATCATCATCCCTCGCCTGGGTTATTTTTTGCAATCACTTCCTAAAGGGTCTTCCCATCATCAGTTCCACAGCCCTGGACTCCATCTGCCACGCTGCCAAGCAGATCTTTATAAAATGCAAATATGATCTTGCTTACAACCCTTCATTGCCTTCTCAACAGCCTTAAAAGCCCAAGCTCTTTCAGAAGGCATCGAAGTCCCTCCCAATCTAGCTCTTGCCCTGCCTCATTTCCCCCCTTGCCCCCTTTAATCATGTATTTAGGGGAACTAGCTGCAGTTCTCAGAGGCAACCTACTATCTCCCCTGGTGCTATCCTCCCACACCCCAAGCTCCCCGGATTCCACTTAGGTGGAACACAGTTAGCAAGGATGATGGCCTGAAGGGGCTAGATGCCCCTCTTCTTCTGGGCACTGGAGTACCTTGTGCACACCTGGAGACAGCATTATTACACAGTCTTGTGCTTTACTTCTCCATTCACTTGCCTATCTCCTCATGGGACTTCAAGTTACTGCATAATGCATGAAACATGAATGAATAAAAGAAATAAGCTGGCTTATTACTCTAATTATATAGTCAAGGGAATAGAGGTCCAGAGAAATTCGGTGACTCAAGATCATAGGTGTAAAGTGGCAAAGCTGAGATTGGAAGCCAGGTTTTCTAATGCCTTGTTCAGTGGCACTTAATCCTAAACTCCATCAGATTCTCAGCACGCCACAGATTATTTCCACACTGCATATAAACTTAGGGAACTATTTCAGCCCAAGTTTCCTGGTTTCTTGCCAATAACTGAAGGCACTAAAATGGGGCTGGGTATCAGAGGTAGCCAGATTCAGATTCCCATTCTAGTTTTATAATCGTAGGGAACCCATCTAACTGCTCTCAGTTCTAAGTGGCTTCCCTAAGATTGTAAAGACTTCAGTCCCTTGTAGTAAGTACTACTGGTGGGTGGGCAGGCGGGAGTGACTGCATAAAATAGCACAGAGTGCTGGATAGTGTCTAACTCACCATAGATGCTGAGATGACTTAGTCCTCTCTCCTCAAGCCCTTAGTCATTGCCAAGAAAACTATCCCATCCACCAAGACTATTTTGGCTTGATACACAATATCCTGAAAGCTACCTTGGATCACAGCAGTCTTAAAGAGAAAGAAAGAAATAAGCAAAGACAGAAAGAGAGAAAAAAAGGAAAGAATATTTCCCTATTTTCATTATCTTTAATCTTTCCAAATCTAAATTAGACAGGCCAACATTCTCTTCATATTCTAGACTTCTAGGTTGGCACCTGCAGATATGTAAATATCTACATGAATAGATTAGATGCTTAAGTTATGAGTATTAATTGAGCACCTACTATGTGTACAGAGTAGAATGATCCTTTTCTGCTTTATGAATCAAAAGCTAATTAAGGATAAACTGTGAAAAGCAGCAAAACCTAGGTATAATAGGACCAGAGCTGTTGAGAAAAATGAGAGATCAACTTTAATAGGAAGAGATTCCAGAAGGCCTCACAGAGTAAGTGGAACTTGAGGCATGTCTTGTAAATGCTGATAAACAGATCCCGGGGCAGCAAGGGACTCATATGGAAAGAGAGAAGCTTGAGCAAAAGCATGATGGAGGCCAAAGAGTGCAGAGTGTCCAAGGAATGAAAACAGCTTGCAAGGGTAGGTGTCAGGGGACCCAGGGAAGTCTCTGAAAAGCAGGCTAAGAAATTTATACTTTTTTTATTTTTTAATTTTTATTATAAAGTATTTAAAAAATACAGAAAAGATGAACTATGGCCCTGGGCTAAATCTGGCCCCCTGTTTTTGTTTATAAAGTTTTGTTGGTGCTGGGCACAGCAGTGGGTGCCCGTGGTCCCAGTCACTCGGGAGGCTGAGGTAGGAAGGACTGAGAGTTTGAGCCTAGCCTGGGCAACACAGTGAGACCCTGTGTCCAGCAACAACAAAAAAGTTCTGTTGGAATATAATCACGGCCATTCATTTGCGCATTGTCTACGGCTGCTTCTGTGCCACAAAGGCAGAGCTGCAGAGTTGAGAAGTTGTCAGAGAGGCTGTATGGTCTGCAATAAAAAATACTTACACTTTGGCCTTTAGAGACAAAGTCTGCTGACTCCTGGACTAGTACAATGATGACCATATGTTCTTTACTTAGATTCAACAATTGGTAGTATTTTGTCATTTTTGTTCCATCTACCTATATGTATGTGTGTGAGTGTGTGTGTGTGTTTTCTGAACCATTTGAAAGTAAGCTGCAGGCAGTGTTATGCTGGTAAATTAGTTCTCCAGGGGGTAAAAAAAAAAAGTGCAGATTTCTGTTGTATAAATGCACCCATCATGGCTGATTTCAAGCTACCACAGGTGGTGCGATCACAATATTGTTAAATATTTAACAACAGGCTCTGGCTGGGTATAGTAGCTCATGCCTATAATCCCAGCACTTTAAGAGGCCTAGGTGGGAGGATTGCTTGAGGTTAGGAGTTCAAGACCAGCCTGAGCAACATAGTGAGACCCCATCTCTACAAAAAGTAGAAGAATTAGCCAGGTGTGGTGGCACAAACCTACACTCCCAGTTACTCAGCAGGCTGAAGCAGGAGGATCACTGGAGCCCTGGAGTTTGAGGTTGCAGTGAGCTATGATGGTGCCACTGTACTCTAGCCTGGGCGACAGAGGGAGACCCTGTCTCAAAAATAAAAAACAGAAAAACAACCCCTCCTCTCCAATAAAAGAAGTAGGCTCTGAGTGATTAGGACTTGGCTTGGACACATCACTGGCTGCACGATGCTTCACCCTTATTTTGACATGCATCTCCTAAGACAAGAACATTCTCCTACATAATCATAATATTATCATCACAGCTAGGAAAGTTAACTAGAAAAATTAATTAGAGGATTCCCCGATATTATCTAATACCTAGTCCATAGCAAATTTCCTCAATTGGTTCCAAAGTGGTATTTTTAGCCATTTTTTTTTTTTTTTTTTTTTTTGAGACAGAGTCTCACTCTGTTGCCCGGGCTGTAGAGTGCCATGGCGTCATCCTAGCTCACAGCAACCTCAAACCCCTGGGCTCAAGCAATCCTTCTGCCTCAGCCTCCCGAGTAGCTGGGACTACAGGCATGCGCCACTATGCCTGGCTAATTTTTCACATGTATTTTTAGTTGTCCAATTAATTTCTTTCTATTTATAGTAGAGATGGGGTCTCGCTCTTGCTCAGGCTGGTCCTGAACTCCTGACCTTGAGCGATCCGCCCGCCTCGGCCTCCCAGAGTGCTAGGATTACAGGCGTGAGCCACCGCGCCCGGTGAGTCTCAGTTTCTTTATCAGTAAAATGGGGGTAATAGTTTCTATCTCACAGGATTTTTATGAAGATTAAATACCTAGTATAGGGAAAGTCGAGTGCTTAGAATTATGGTATATGTGCAATAAATGCAGGCTGCTAGCATCATTAATAAAACTATTTTTGTGCTAAAATAAATAAACCCCTTTGTTTAAAGCCAGAGTTCTCAATTTATTAATATTTTCTGATGAAATGATTACCTTTTTGCTCCCCATTCCTTGCATTCTCCCTCCCTTTTTTTGATTATATTTTACATACACACACACACACACACACACACATACACATACATACATACTTATTGGTAAGTAGGAGAATGAAAGCGTACAAAGTCCCTTTATTTTCTCCCATGAACTGGGGAAGGCATTCCTTTAGGTTTAGGATAATGATCTGGAACTCACTACTGTAGACTGGACTATTCCATGAGTAAAAATGCAAATATACATATATGCATACTCCAAGTAGTTATACATCTTCTTGGTTTTTTTCCTGATGACTACTGCATACTAAGTCTGAGTAGCTAAAAGCATTTTATAGGTTGGAAGGATAATATTTCAACCATATATTGGATATGCTTTAAGCATCATGACTTTGGCAGTGCTTGACTTCGGGTTTCTTAGGTCCTCCTAGCTTCTTTGCAGCTTTCAAATATGCCTACATGTCTGTTATATTTTTAGGTAGTAGGAATGAAAGAATAATGCTTCTGGTAAAACGGCCATGTTTTAATTTATATTATTCAGGAAGTCAATATAGATGTGAAATCCAACTCATCTGAGATATGGGCTTGAGTGCATTTATGTTTTCATGTGTGTTACTATTTTGAAATTTTGAATAAATACATACACACATGTTGGTTAGCCTTTTAACTTGCAGAGCTAGGGCATTATTTTCATTAAGAGACACTTGGAAGAAGAGCAACAGCACACAAATGTAAAGGACGTTTCCTTTTCATCTTGTATACTGACTTAAATGACTTTTGTCTCTGCATTGCCTTTCTGTCCTATGACACTGGGGGATTTGGTCCCTATTTCTTATATCTTCTAAACAGTGGACACATAATGAAGTATAGAACAACTGTCACCTTGGACAGAAACATGCCCTCCAAGTGATGTGATGTGCCCTAGCTATAAAGGCACAGTTAACTGCTATACTTACTTGCCTCAGTGAACTGCTGCTTGGGTTTATTGCTTTTTCTTTTATTTACATTCTCCCTGTTTTTATGATTTGATATTCTATTCTTTTTACTCTTAATTCATCTGGTTCCTTGATGTTAATTTTTATGTAACTCCTGTGATTAAGGACCATAAACTTTTCTGCCAAATATTTGCTCTGTTCTGAAATGAGATTTCAGGAATTCTCGACAGGTTGGAATATTAAGTAAAAGGAGTAGGGGTATGGAGTATGTTTTAAAAACTAAATTTGTTAAAGGAAGGAAAGACTTCTATTAAAAGGAAGATGAAAAGTTATCACTGCTTAGTTTATAATATAAAGTACCATAAAGTACATACTTATCAAATTGGTGTTTGTTTAAAACAGGAAACATTAGGTAAAATTCTTTTAAATGTGTATTTTACAGGATAGTAATCCTGAATATATACATACATTAAAATACATCTGAGAGGATTAGAGTCAGTGTAAATTGGGGGAGATATTTTGATGGTGTTTACTTTTGAGCTGTTGAACTGAAAACTTAACTGTAATTCACCAAAGAGTGTGGTTTCTAAAGAGCTTTTGTTCTTCTTTTTCACTTCCAACATACACATGAAAAATGTAGCCTGCAGTGAAGTTTTAATTGCTATCACACTAGATAACATTGTTTGACTGTGGTCTCCTTTCTCTTAGAACATTTTTGTCTCAAGGCTTTCCTGTTTTGCTACTAATTTTATCATGAAAGCTGGGTGATTGTAGCTTTCCTACAGTATTTTGATATATATTCTAGTTGTTTTCATTTAATTGTCTCAGTGTTTGTCTATAGCATTTAGCAAAGTAAGATTATTGTCCTGTTCTCTGGTTTTTTAAAAAATTTATTTCATTAGGGGGCAGTAGAGTGCTTTGCTTACCTAACTTTTTGTAGCATTCAGTGTTATTTGAAATAACATTCAAAATAATTTGTGAAGTCAGTAGTTGTGGGAAATGTTAAGTGTTTACATTTCTAATCTGTATATAACAATAGAGTTCTTTTGTTCCCATTAACAAAATTAATGCCTATTAATCAGATATGTATAGGACAAATAAATGAAATTATGATTCAACTTTTAATATATATATGATCATTTGCCAAAATGAAATTTAGTAAAAAGCCTTCTACACTATTGACTTTTTTGTTATATTCTGTTACATGTATTAATTTCTTTATGATAAAAGGGAAAAAAATAATTCCCAAGATAATTGAATGGCTCTATTAGGTTATAGTGTAACCAGTTCCAGGCCAGTTATAGTCAGTTGAATTTTCTTTATTTATAGAGAATAGCAAATATGTAACAAATGTTGGTAATTTTGCATGACATCAACACTTTAACTTTGAATATCTTAAAAACACTAAAATACTTAAATTTTGCTTTTAATCTTACTGTATTTTCCCAGTAAATTTGCTGTTCAAGACAATCATGTTTTTTAATACAGGGATTCTAAATTTTATCTGTATATATTTTAAGAATCCTTGTGTTTCTTTTTTTTTTTTTTTCTTTTGCAACAAGTTCTCTTGACAAGAGAACTCTCATTTATCTTAATGATAAGTTAGGTTATAGTCAGATTGTAGCAAGTTCTTTATGGACAGGTGATAATGATTTTCGCTTAATTTAGAACTTTTAATAGTAGTTTTCTGAGTTAGAGATGTTCATTCTTATTTCCAAAATGTGTGACAGTTCTATTTAGTGTGAGAAAAAGGGGCCTTTTTTAGAATTTGCTCTGTACTAGACATGGTATTACTTCCTTTAATATTTAAAATATCTCTTGCAAATATGAATTCTTATTATCCTTATTTTATCGATAGATGGAGAAATGGAAGCACAGAGAGGTTAGATAATTTTCCCAGGTTATACAATTAGTAAACAGTAGAGCTAGGATTTGAAGCCAGGCAATTTTACCTGAGTCCTATGCCATACTCATCAGTAGGAAACTGTATCATTTTGCTTATTTAATATTAGCAGTTGATCCTATAAAACGTGTATATGTTTCAAGGTGTTGAAACCTATTCTAAAATGCAAGATTTTGTTGTTGTTCTTTTTCTTTATAAGATTATAGTTATATAGATTCCAAGTTTAATTTTCTTCTTTTTTATTTGATTAAATTGAAACAATTTTACCCGTTTAGTCAGTGAGAGATGCTGTTCACTTTTATGTAGTAAGTAAAGTCATATATGATGTCAGTTCAACAGAGGCTACATTTATTAACAAATCTTATCGTTAACAAATCTTATTGTAAGGGCTATATAGTATTGATGTTTATGTCTTATGAACAAATAGACTATATCACTTAAAAAGAAAACACAACCTCAAATCTATTTAGAACAGATTTCTCAGTAAGAGAAAAGTATGTTTGCTATTCAAATAATGAATTTTGTTATAGGTATTTAAAATATTTTGATCTTCTTAAAGATCGTATCAGTGTTGACTGATTTTGGAAGGACCTTCAGATTTTTCTGGGCTATTACCATGAACACATCTGAATTTTCCAAATGTAGTATTTTTTGTAACGTACCCCATATTATATCCCATATTAGCGTAAATCACACTAACGGATACTTTTAACCCTTAGTTATACACACAAACAAGATAATCTAATTGTTGGGATATAACTTAAATATGAAAAAAGGAATCCTCTCTCAAATGTTTAAAACTGCTGGATGGCTTTTTTTAGCGTGTATATTTGGGGTGTACAACATGCTGTTTTGGTATAAATATACATAGTAAAGTGATTTTTACAGTTAAGCAAATTAACCTACCTATCACCTTACCTTTTTTTGTGATTAAAGTACCTGAAATACATTCTCTTAGCAATTTTTCAATATACAATATGATATTAACTATAGCCCTTGTGTTATACATTAGATCTCTAGAATTATTTGTCCTATATGACTTTAAGTTTGTACACTTTGACATGCTTCACCCTGTTTCCTTCCTCTCCCTGCCACTGGTAACTACCATTCTACTCTCTCTTTCTATGTATTAGGCTTTTTTTAGGTTCTACATGTAAGTGAGATCATGCAGTATTTTTTTTTCTGCATCTGTCATATTTTACTTAACAAATATCCTCCAGGTTCTTCTATGTTGTTGCAAATGGCAATATCTCCTTTTTAAAGGCTAAATAATATTCCAGTGTGCGTTTGTATTTATGTGTGTATTTGTAATTTTTTTGTGAACTACCGTAGACCCAGAAATCCCCTGCTGGAAGGGAAATGAAACCAGTGTTTTGGAGAGATAGATATCTGTGCCCCCATGGTTGTTGTAGCATTATGAAAACAACCTATATATCCACCAATGTATGAATGCATAAAGAAATTGTGGTATACACACACACATATATATATATAAATGCAAATTAAAACCACAATGAGGTAGCATTTCACATGCACGAGGATGGCTGTAATTTTTTTAAAAAAAGTAAATGAAAGGAAAATGTGTTGGCGAGGATGTGGAGAAATTGGGTCCCTCATACATTGCTGGTGGAAATGCAAAATGGTACAACTGCTGTGGAAATCAGTTTGATGATTCCTCAAAAATTTAAGCGCAGAATTACCATATGACCCTTCCTTTAATTCCTCTCCTAGGTATATACCCAAAATAATTAAAAATAAGGACTCAAACACGAACATGTACATAGGTATTGATAATATCACTACTCACAGTAGCCAAAAGGTAGAAACAACCCTGTTTCAGTCTATTTATGTTGCTACAACAAAATATCTGAGACTGGGTAATTTATAAGGGTCGTAGTTTTGGAGGCTGAAGGGTCCAACATTAAGGTGCCGACATTTGGTGTCTGGTGAGGGCCTTCTTGCTGTGTCCACACGTGACAGAAGAGCAAGACAGAGTGAACCCACTCCTTTAAGCTTTTATAAGAGCTTTGCTCTCATAACTTAATCACCTCTTAAAGTCCATACCTCTTAATACTATTCTGGCGGTTGGCAATTAAATTTCAACATATGAATTTTGGGGGACACATTCAGACCATAGCAAACCCAAGTATCCATCAATGGATAAAAGAAATTGTGGTATATACATAAAATGGAGTATTATTGAGTCATAAAAGGGAACAAAATACTAATTTGTGCTATAATATGGATAAACCTTGAAAATACTATGCTAAGTAAAAGAAGCCAGAAATAAATGTCACACATTATATGATTCCATTGATATAAAATGTCCAGAATAGGGAAATCCATGGTAATAGAAAACAAATTATCAGTTGCTGGGGCTTCGGAGAAGGGAAGAATGGCGAATGAGCCCTTAATGTTATGAGTTTTTTTTGTGGGTAATGAAGATGTTCCAGAGTTAGATAGCAATGATGGTTACACAACACAGTGATTGTCTTGGAAGCCACCAAATTGTACACTTTAAAATGACTAAAATGGTAAATTTTATAAAGACACACATATACACCCCTCTTAGAAATACATGAACCCTCTAAATTTACTCATGAGAAAACTTAGGCCCAATGAGATTAAATGATTTGTCAGTTGATCATTGACACAGCCAGACACAAACCTGTTCTGACATAATAGAGGGAACATTGGACTTGAAGTAAGAAGGCTGAGTTAAACTGTGGGCAGGAATTTGAAATCTTTTGGTAGCAGATCTCCCAATTTGAAAATGTGGGTAGTAATATTTGTCTCATAGTGTTATTTATAGAGTGAAATGAAATAATGTCTGTGAAATGCCTATTACAGTGGCTTTTACATAGTAGGCACCTAATGTTTATGTTATTGAATTTGAATTTACAATGCGTTAGTTTACTATTATGTTAGAAACATAAATTAATCTGGAAAATATTTTTTAGGAATATGTTATCTTGGAATGTATTATCTAGGAGGATAGTTGAATACTGCCTAGATGGCCTGTGTAATAGTTTGCTCTTTGAAAAAAAAATTATTCAGTGGTACAATATTCTGCTTTGTAACCTAGCTGTTAGAATTGAGACTGAGTTACATGTAGCCATCATTTTTAATAAATCACTCTTCCTTTTCTCCTAATTAGTAGAAATGATTCCCAGATGAATACAGAGGAAGAATACCAACCACTTCCTTAATTACTAATGTTGTATTGTAGGCTACGTGAACTCTCTGTGGGATTTCTTTTTTCACCCACAGTGACTTTTCATAGACTATAAGCTCTGAAAGAAGAAATCCACAAGCGTAGTATGGCAACGTGCCAACTATAAGTGTAATTTTCTATTAAGGCATTTTTGCTTTTATATTACCATCTTCAATTATAATACTTTGTATTTACTTAGTACTTTTCAGCTACAGGGCTCAAAACTCTTAAAAAATATTGGGTCTCAAAAACACTCCACTGAGGCAGGCATATAGTAGTCATTCTTTTTTGTTAAGAGAGGAGGAGAATGAGCCGGACGTGGTGGCTCACGCCTGTAACTCTAGCACTCTGGGAGGCCGAAGCAGGTGGATAGTTTGAGCTCAGGAGTTTGAGACCAGCCTGACCAAGAGTGAGACCCTGTCTCTACTAAAAATAGAAAGAAATTAGCTGGACGACTAAAAATATATAGAAAAAATTAGCCAGGCATGGTGGCGCATGCCTGTAGTCCCAGCTACTCAGGAGGCTGAGGCAGAAGGATCACTTGAGCCCAGGAATTTGAGGTTGCTGTGAGCTAAGCTGATGCCACGCCACTCTAGCCCAGGCAACAGAGAGAAACTCTGTCTAAAAAAAAAAAAAAAGAGAGAGGAGGAGAATGATATTATTTGTCAGTGCTAAAATAAGAAAAGAAATCATTTAATAAAAATATGCTGCTAGTTACAGCATGGTCTTATTTTAAAACGAGAAACCAAAAGCTCTTCTGCCTCATGTGAATGATGGTCAAAATTTCATCCCCATTTTTATTTGGATATTTTCTCTACTTTTTGACTAATCATAATGTATATTGACCTCATGTGATTCTGAAGTACAAGAAAATATGAAAATTAGAAGCCAAAAGTAATTTTATTATGCTATTTAAATTTATCAAATCTTTCTTGCTATAGACAGGTGAGCACAATAATTTATAGATGTCTTAGCTTTGCAAGTAGTTATTTTGTTTCCAGTTATTTAAAAGTTATGTAATAGTCACCCACTCAGGTATTTTAGGTCAGCATGGTAGTGACTATTTAATAATAAGACTACTGCCACATAATATCATATTTATGCTTCTTTTTGAGGGTACATGTGTACCCTCATGCCCTTTATGAATAAAATAGTGCTACCTAATCCTATCTATATATTTTGGCTGTATCTTTTTTAAGACTGATGATCTTGGAGGTGGAGAGAGATTCTATAGGTTAAGATATAGAACAAGTTTAAAAATACAAATTAAAATAGGGCCTAATTAATACTAATTCCTAAAAAAAATTATATGCATGAAAAAGTTTTATGTCAAGAAGTAAACTCATAAACTGCCTTGCCTCAGTTAGTGTGAGTCAGGCCTCATTTGAAGGTTGAAGGAACATCTGATTTCTTCATAATATTATATAAAATTTTTAGATGGCTGAGCTACCTCATGGTTTCTCCTGTAAGGGCTACTGCCTTGAATTCCAATCAGCCAGGGTGGATGGTACTGATCAAAGCTGAGTATCTGGGTAGATGCCCGGTATGAACAGTAACCACTATACATGATACTACCACATTTAAATGATCAAGAAGATAATGAGAATACATGATATCCATTGACCAATTAATATATGCCAGGTATTATTCTATGTGCTTTTACTTTTGTCTTATTGGACCTTTGAAATTAATAAGCAGTGAATTCCTTCTTTTAATTGCTTCTTTTATTGGCATAGAAGAGTTGAAAATAATTTACGATTTAGTAACATAGCCACTGTGCTTTTGTAGGAATTACTCTGCCACGTGTCTTAAGTGAGGTCCTTGGCTTGTCCAGTAAACTCTATTCTCAGAAAATGCTGAATATTTTGTTTTGATAGGCATGAAACTTTCCTGAGGGTAGGTGACATATTTCCATTTGCCAAGTTTGAAGAGCAAGAGAATGACCTTGATAAAAGATTAGATTGAGAATTATTCTTACTATTTTCTGGTGGGGCTTTCTGGGTATTAGAATACTTATAGTACTAAAGAATCAGAAAATTTGGGGGAGTAAAATACAGTATGTAACTGAATTTTTCTAGAGAATAGCCAGCCACTCAACTAAAGTACAAGTAGGCAGGAGGTCAGCTGAGATATTGATTGGCCTCTTAAGCGCATGGGGTAGCCAGGTAGTATCTGGGGGGAACTGGAGTTCCCAGACAGTCAGCCAGCCTCAAATTCTCTTGTTGGTTAGCAGCAGTGTGGAGTATAAACATTATCATTTTGTTTCAGTGCCAGAGTGTGAGTTAGGTTGGAAAGCATAATTTCACTCAGAAATAGAAAGAAGTAGAAATTGTGAAATATTTTGTTCCTATTTTTTTTTTAACCTAATTCTCTCTCTCCAACTATATAATTGTTGGTGGGATGTAGAAAACATTCATATTGAATGTAGAACTTGAAAGTTATACTTGGTAGCTTATTGTTAGTGACCTGAAAAGTTAACAGCAGTGACTGGCATAAAAGTATAAACATTTCCAGACCAATGTGTCTCCACCAGTCAATTATGTTAATTGACAAAGGGCAAATATGACTTATTTTCACTTGGGTGCTTTTCACCTACAATATAGCTTTTAGGGAATTTTGGGTTACTAGTAGCTTTGGGTAATTTTTGAAGCTTTGATATAAAAATTATTTCACATAGTTTAGGTGAGATTTAGTTTATAACTGACTAATATTCCTTAAATGATTCATATATTAGTAGAAAGTTGGACCAAATTTACATAAAAGATCACCTTTATTGGTCTCACATAGTTTTCCCTAATCCTTGACTCTGTCAGCCTCTACCACAAAAGTTCTTTTTCTTTTTGCATGTTAATTTTTAAAAGAGTAATGGCCTTTTTTTTTTTAAAGATACAGTGGAATCTCATTTTATGGAGTGATGGGATTCAGGGTCTAACTTCAGTGCAGAAGTTGATAATCTCATAGAGACAACACTGTTCTTGAGAGGGAGGGGGAGTCCCTTAGGAAAGTACTTCAGTGGATCCCAACATAGTATTTCTAAATAAGTCCATGAAGCCATATTGTTGTTCTTCAGCAGTTTGTTGGAACAATTTGCTATTTCTTTAGTTAAGCATTTAGAATACATGTGTGTATTTTTTAACATTGGAATCATCTTTGGCACATATGAGACCCTGGAAACAAATGGGACCTTGTCATGCATTGACTGAGGAAACAGCAGATTCACATTTTCCATCTCACACTCACTCTGGGGCTTACTCTTCTTTGGGGGTAATTGTGGACTAAATTGCTGCATTATTTATTCTATTTCTTGTTGCAAAGTTTCTGGTTCAATTCATACGGGTGATTCATAGTTAAATTCACATAAATTAAATATCAAGTTACCCTATTATACTACCTGATGACTTGCATTGTTTGTGCTTTGTCCTTCTTATGTTTTACTTATTGATGCCGTCAGAATCTTCGGGTTCTCTCTCATTTCTTAGAATTTAAAGGTATTACTGTGTTCATTAAGAAAGTCTCCGACCTAATACCAATCCCCTATCGGTTTATAGCATCAGAGCCTGTTAGGAGAGCAAAAGGTTCTTAAATATAAACTTATTGGTATTCTGTATTTGCTAGATAAGTATATTCTTGTGAAAATTTTGCAGCTAAACAGACATCCTGTGTGCCCTAGTGAAAAATGGAGAAGATAAGATAGCATAGGTGGTAGGTGCTAATTTTTAAATTGATAAAGGGAAAGATGTGAGTATATTGACTTAATGAGTTTCTAATTTGAAGAATTCTAATGGTTACATGATTCTTTTTTACTCTCCAAATATATTGAGTCAGATTCTATTGTTTTCAACCAAGTTATTTTTATTGGATTTAGTTTCAGTTATGACTGTCTCCCATGGTTTCCACTCTTGTAGGCTTTGCTTATATGCTTTGGACAGTAGGGGTTTACCTTTATTTATATTAGTATCATTAATTATCCATTAATTTTTCTTCATTTTAGAACATTAAAGCATATTACATTCATTAGTACAAGAAGAAGTTATAGAAATCAATTATCTTAACAAATTAAGGTCCTAATGTTTTTGAGAAGAACTGTAACATCTAATTTGTTATATTTAAAAAGGTCTAGCTGAAGATTACTATTTGTGGTTTCTTTTTTCTTCATGTTAATAATAATGTAGGGAGTGCTTAGAAAGGGCTTAGACTTTGTTACTAGATAGCTAGTTGTCCTGAGACAAAGCCTTTTACCTGTCTTATCTTAGTGCATTCATGTACAAAATAAAGGGTTTAAATTAAGTGATCTCTACCATCCAACTCAAAAAACCCCCTATAATGTATTTTGACAGATAATAGAAAATAAGGTGAAGGACTGATGGTGGCATTGGTAGTAAGAACAGCACAGGATTTGGAATCACACTGTCTGCCACCGAGGAAGTAGCGGGAGGATCTCAAGCAGGTTACTTATCTGATTGAGACTTATATTATGATCTGAAAATTGGGATAAGAATAACTACTTCGTAAGATTTTTCTGAGAATTAAATATGATAGCAAATGTAAAAGTGTCTATTACAGTACAATTTCATTCATTGATATCTTCATTCCTTGAAAAAGTCTTTCCAGGTTAGGGCTGGAGAATTAAAATGCCCAGCTCTTTGTAAGGCCAAGGCTTACAAATTTGAGCTTTGACAAAAGTGAAACTAGCTGTGAAAGTAGAAGACATAAGATAATTCCTTCTATTTTTTAATAGTATCTTGAATATCTTTAGGATAAATTTGATTGCTATTTGACGACATTGGAAGAAAATATTTAAGAGAATGTTAGGTCTGTTAAAAGGATTTACTGAACTTAGTTCTTTGATTCTAGTAACCTTCTTTTCATTAAGAACTTAATCAGAACTCAAATCAGAAAAGGATACTAAGTAAAAATCAGGAAAGAATACTCAGCATTCAGGCAAAAAGTTGGATCCAAGTCTGTTACTTTTTTTTTTTAAGAGACTTAGGGTAGTGGTGGTGGTAGTCCACTATGTTGCTCAGTCTGGTCTCAAATTCCTGAGCTCAGCGATCCTCCAGCCTTAGCCTCTTGAGTAGCTGGATCTACATATGCCACTGCACCTGGCTCCAATTCTGTTACTTTTTGAATGAATTTAGATGAGCCACTCAGCAATTGTCAACAGCTTTAGAAATAATGTCCATTTTAAGAGTATTGGAATATATGCAATGTCTTGAATATTTAAAGAAAACTTGTTATATTTAGAAATACTAAATCAAAGAAGAGATACTTTCAGAACATTTTGGAGGAAATGACTCACTTAGAAACACAAGTAACCAAAGCCTGCTATAATTTGTTAACATTTTCTATTAGAATCTTCATGTGAGGAAATCTATTAATACAATGGACTCTCTTTTGAATTTGTGAATATTCTCTTGTTTTTACATTGGTATTTCTAAATTTAAATTTAGTGGATCTTTAATTATAACCTGTTTTGCATGTAGCTTTGAACCGAGTGTATTGGTAATTATATGGTTCTTTTTTTATATATACACTGATTTGTTAAATATTCTTGATGGATTAGGCATAGCAGTGGTGTTTGAACTTAGGATTTATTTGGTTATTTTCTGCTAGGATGGCAAATTTTAACCTTTGTTATTGGGGTTGGAGTAAAAATTTGGGCTCATTATTGTTACTGTTTAATTGGAAAAAGTTAATAAAGCTCTATAATAAAAACTATATATAAAGCTATCTGCTTAGTAGAAAGTATATTCCTTGCTTATAAAAAAATGAGACTGTAACTTTGAATGTTTGATGAATATAAAACTTTAGAAAGAGATATGAATTATACTTCCTTAATTTGAAAATAAAAAAGTAAAGAAATTAGAAATGTACGAATCATTTCATTATTATAGGAAAAGTGTATATCAAATAGAAATTAGGAAGATTATAGACATCCCAATTTCACATTTGTAATGGACATATGAAAAATTAAATGAAGCATCTTCAGATTTTTGAATTTTTAGTGGAGAGTTGCTTTCTATGAATACATCTGTCTACAAAAAGCAACCATTGACTTGGTTTTTAAACATTCATGCTATTTAAGTCCTAAAAAATGTTACCTTTTAAGCAACATGCACTGTCAATAATAATAATATAAAATCAGTATGATGTTTGGATCTTCTAAAACTGGATCATGAAATATGCTTAGTGCAATCTTACCCAAATGTGTAAGTGACTTTGAGATTTTTTTGTTTGTTTGTTTAATATTACTAGTAACAGTGATGTTCTGGGAAAGAAGTTTCAGTAAATTGAACTTAATTTAAAAATTACTTAAGATTGTCACTAGGTCAAGCAAAATTGTTTAGCATGCAATGTTCTCAATTAAAAATAAGCAAAAAAGAAGAGGATTTTAAAAATATTGACAAGTTATTTTCATAGCATAGGTCAGAATTTCCTTCCTTTTTAAGGCTAAATATTTCATTGTACAGGTATACCTCATTGTACTGAACTTCGCTTTATTGTGCTTCACAGATACTGCAATCTTTACAAATTGAAGGTTTGTGGCAACCCTGCATCGAGCAAGTCTATTTTGCCATTTTCCAACAACATGAGCTTACTTCATGTCTACGTGTCACATTGTGGCTTTTCTCATAGTATATCAAACTTTTACATTATTATTGTATCTCTTTTGGTGATGTGTGATCAGTAATCTTTGATGTTAACTATAGTAATTTGAGGCACCACACACCACACCCACGTAAGATGGCAAACTTAATAAATGTTGTGTGTGTTCTGACTGCTCTATTGCCCAGCTATTCCCTGCTCTCTTTCTCTATCCTCCTTGAGCCTCTCTATTCCCTAAGACACAACAGTGTAGCAGTTAGGCCAATTAATAATGCTACAGTAGTCTCTAAGTGTTCAAGTGAAAGGAGGAGTTGCATGGCTCTCATTTTAAATCAAAAGCTAGAAATGATTAAGCTTAGTAAGGAAGGCATGTTAAAAGCTGAGATAGGCTGAAGGCTAGGCCTCTTGTGCCAAACAACCCAATTTGTGAATGCAAAGGAAAAGGTCTTGAAATTACCCTTTTTTTAATTGGTCATTTCAATATCTACTTTGGTGAAGGAGGAGGGGAGGAGTTCTCCAAAGTTTGAGTTTACCTTCTTGGGCTGCCATTTCTCCTAGATCCAGGCCTGTAAACCATTATTTGTTTTAACTTTGCTTTTACCTCTCTGATGCCTTTAAGCAAATGTTTTTAAGTTTTTGTGTATAATTTTGCCAAGTTTTTAGTTAAGAATTCATTTGCGTTAATAATTTAAAGATTAATGTGCATTTTGTAAAGTCCTTTGTAAATGAAGTGTCATTCGCCTTGCAAACAATTGTTTTTTTCCTGAGGTCAAGACTAATTTGTTGACAAACGATTTTGTTGTGCTTGACAAGTAACAGGTGTTAACATCTTTTACAGTCTTGTCACAGGGGAGAGTCTAGGTCACCATGTTCATTAATTAAGTCCAGGAAATTTTATTTCTCCTGTGGCTAATCATTTACATTTGACGTGAATCTGTGATCTGTGCCTCTAGTATCCTTGCTTCCACCTTTGTCCTCCGTAGTGTATTTTTTCTCACAGCAGTCATAATTTTTAAATATAAGTCAGGTTACGTTCTTTGTTCTGTATATTTTAAAGGCTTTCCTTATAACTCAAAGTAAAACCCAAAGGCCTTACCATAGCCTGTAAGAGCCTATGTGATCTAAACCCACACTGCCTGTTGGACTTCATATCTTACCTTGCCCCTACGTATTTGCTGTAACCGTAGAAGTTGCCTTGTTTTTCCTGATATTCTAAAATGCTCCTGCCTGAGGTCCTTTGCATTTTTGTTTCCTCTCCTAGAATGCCTCCTCCCTAGATAGCCACATGGATTGGCATATCCCCTCCATTAGGTCTCTGCTTAAGTATAATCTTATCAGACAGAGGCCTTCTCTGAACACACAGATAATTATAGCATCCCTCCTTCACTCTTTATCCAAATTCTGAGCTAGGTGATTAAGTTGATGAAAATGGATATTAAAATTTATACTTTAGTCAGACTCACAGTGATGTGAGAGAAAAAGGTTTGGATGTACTGCAGTTAATTAGGAAATATGTTAAGCACTAAAATGGTGCCCCAAACACTAGATGCTTATAAATGGTAATGAATTATGGAGGCTTATTCAAAGTGCAGTGTGAGTGCACAGATGCATGGGGTTGATCTTGTCTAGATCCATAGGGAAGGATACACAGAGGAAAGTACATTTGAATTAGGCCTTAGTAAGTGAGTGAAAAAAAGGAATGGATAGTCTGGTTAAGGGAAAGAGTGTGCATAATCACTAAATTCAGAAAGATTGAATTTAAATGTATTGCCCAGAAAAATGCTTAATTAACCTCCCATGTGGCTTTTGAATTTAACAGTTAGCATTTCATTTTACAATATGAATAGATTGTTCCAATAACATTGTATTATGACCTTAAAGAGAGTCAGTGACAAAATCAGGCATTTATTTATATTTTAAAATCTTTGAACAATGTAGTTACTAATAACTGTACCATGTAAAGATTAGTTAGTATACTGTACCAGTAAAATGTAGTAGATCAATCATGATACTTTACATTATCATGTAAAGTATAGTTGATCAATCAGGATACTGTTTAATCCTTAAAAGACATAATTTCTCAAGTATGTTGACCTGAATGTTATTTCGTAAAACTGTGAACTTTATTTCCAAGTGATCATTTAGAAGTTTTAGGTATCTAGTGATACCACTTCATTCCTAAGACATTTAAGGATAATTCAGGATGAAATAGTGGTGGACCAGGGATCGGAGGTGGTAAAGTACCTAATGTGGTACTTGATACACTAGATATTTGTAAATGATAATGGATTTTAGAGGCTGGTGTTCAAGTGCAGTGGGACAACAAACAATAGGTTATTTTCTGTGTATTTGCTTCCTTCGCTAGAACTTCAATCCCATTATCTGCCTATTAGGGAGATGAAACTAGAAATAGAGTTACGGGAGAGACTAGTGAATATTTAGATTTATGTGTTTCAGAATTATTATGACTTCTGCTGGTTAGTGTTTTGATGACAAACTATAAATTTTTTAAAAATGTAAATTTATTCTGAAAATTTAGCTCAAATTCATTTATTAATATTTAACATTTGTTCTGGCATTGGCAGTGAGCTAAACCGATTATATCTTGATCCTCAAATAGTAACTTAGCATCCTAATATCACATACCGCACCAAAACATGAGGAAGACGAGATCCTTGCTCTTTTCAATTAGATGTGATAGATAAGGCTGTAAGGGCAGGAAAGCAACTGAAGATGGATGACTCTCTTAGGTATGAGGTAATAATAGATCTATACTCTTTAACAGCTGTTTCGATTGCATCAGATATAAAAATTTTATTGGAAGGAAAAGCCTAAGGATGAAACTGCTATCTGTGAAAACACAAAGTAATACCTGTATTGAAAATGAACACATTCTTTGATACCAAAAGTTTCTTTAACTTATTTTTTAAGCCTCCATAATATTCTTTGTCCTTTGTCCTCAGAACCTAGACATAAAAACTTTCACAAAACCCTTGACTTTTAGTCAAGGCAGCATTCATTCTCGTCACCTTTGTACTGAAATTAGGAAGAGTATGTAGAAGAATGTTTTAGGTTCTGTGTTCTGCTTTTCTCTTATGGGAAATAGTGTGATTCAGTGCAGTTATTCTCACTTATCAGTTGGAGAACCTGTGCTGTTCTGTGGTGGAAATACTAGTCTAAGGCTTTGTTTGGAAAGCTTGTTTCTTATTTTGATATTATGTCTTTCTAGTCTCTTTCATGTTAATATCATTTTGTTTTATAAAATAATGCTGATGGTAAATAGTGGGGCTTTGAAAAAAATATATCATTTCTTAGAAAATAAAATGTTGACAGTCCCATGAAGTCCACCAGTTAGTTGTGCGTGTGTGTGTGTATGTATGTATGTATGTGTGTTTGTATAGGTATCTGTATGTGTTGTACTGGTCTGTGAAAGCTAAATGTCTGGGAACTACTAAATGGGCTTTTGATTCAGCAAACCTGGTTTAAATTATTTCTCTGCTGTGGCTCTTAATCTTTTTCTTCTCTAAAATGAGGATGTGAATACTTACTAGGGTTGTTGTGATAATTGACTGAAATAATGTGTGTATAATGTTGTAGTCCCAGGTGCATAATAGGAGCTGAAAAAATTTACTTTCTTTTCTTCTTTTTCTTATAAGTTGTTGTGGGTATAGGGAATCCCAGGTAAAGTTACAAGTGCAGTTTACCATTGAACAACACGGGGAATGGGACGCTGACTCCTCCGAGTCGAAAATCCAAGTATAACCTTTGAGTCCCCAAAAACTTAACTATTAATACTAATAGCCTGCTGTTGACTAGAAGCCTTGATGATAATATAAACAGTTGACTAGCACAAAATTTGTCTATCATATGTATTATATACTGTATTCTCATAATAAAGAGAAAATAAAATGTTACTAAGAAAATCATAAGGAAGAGAAAATATATATACTATTAGTTAAGTGGAAGTAGATCATCATAAATGTCTTCATCCTTATCATCTTCACATTGAAAAGGATGAGGAGGAAGAGGAAGAAGAGGGGTTGGTCTTGCTGTCTTAGGAGGGACAGAGGCAGAGGAGGTGGAGGAGGTGGAAGGGGAGGCAGGAGAGGCAGGCACACTCAGTGTAACTTTTATTGGAAAAAACCTGCTTATAAGTAGACCCACGTAGTTCAAACCTGTGTTGTTCAAGGGTCAACTTCAAGTTGAATATAAACCCAAGAGAAAAAAATGAAGAAAGGAAGGGGCCTTGGCTATTCACAGTTTGAACTTCTTAGTAAAGTGACATGGCATAGTTTCTTGTCCATATTTGTAATGTAATATGTATTGATTTTTAAATTATTTGAAAATGTTGGATGAGGGAGTTAATATAGTGTCTGAGTGATATAACAAAGAAAAATCTAATTTAGAGAAAAATTTAAAGATTTTAAATTTTATTGTGGTAAAATGAATCAGGCATTGAACAAAATATGGTGGTAGTGAACCCACCATTTTTTACAACTGTCATGTTAGCAAAGTATTAGATGCAAATTTTCCCAGTTTCATTATTTATACTTATAACTATAATATATAATTATAGAAGTATGTTTTTGATTGTTCTAAAGTGTTTTCAAGAGTTATGTTATCAATGCTTCTAACTAGGTATGGTGTGTGCTATACATATTAATATTTCCATTTTGCATATAAGAGAAAACTGTAGCCAAGATGGGTAAGTGACTAGCATAGTTAGTCATGGTTAATAAATGATCATCAGAGCCAGATATTAAGATAACTAGTATAGTTGTCTTTTGTGTTTTTATTTTGCTGTTATTTATGTCAAGGACAACTTTATTAAAGGACCTAGTACATTATAAGCATTTCACTTTTCCCTCTTGCCTCCTATGAAACATTTTAATTCTTATTTTCTTATAAGTTGGGAGTTTTATGAGAGAGAGAATGATTTCCCCAAGGTCGCATTAATAACCTTATAATTCTGAAGCAGAATATATCTAATCACTAAACTCCCTTGCTTGCACTGAAATACAATGACAAGAATTGCTGCCATGGCAGTTGGATAAAATCAGCCAAAGGAAATCTTTCTTGGTGTAGACAGTTGGAATAGTCCCAGATACTTTGTTTCAGGTTTATGAGCAACAAAGTTTTTTTTTCTAATTTATGATTTTAGAGGACCTTTTTCAAATTGCTTTAAACACTTAGAGATTTCTATAAAGTAATTCAACTAAATAAGACCTATGCAAATCAACTTTCATTTAGTGATTATCTATATATCAATATAGATAGACTATATATATATAGTATGTGTAAAATTTTAATTAGGCTTGGGCTGTAACGTTTACTAACTGTTGTTTCTATACTTAGCTACCAAAATACCAGGCTATGTTGTGATCCAACTTAGTAGCTTTTGGTAAATTTCTTTGCTATAAGAAAGAATGTATGTGGTGGGGGTGGAGAGTAACAAGCCCCAGCCCAGCTGGGTGGATTATGTACATTTATCATTCCCCATAATTGAACTTGCTAATTGAACTAATTTTGATTGAAGACTTTAAATTATAGATGACACAACACTATAATGAGCCACAAAAGTGGCAAGTGTGCATCTTGCTGTCTCAAAGGACAGTTTGTATACTGTTTTGTCAGTTGTATGAGATTAAGTTGAGAAATATAAGTCTTTTGGAGAGATACTGATAAATGTCTCCATCGGTGTTTGATTATCATATAGAGGACACCTTATAAGATCTATGTTTGGAGCAGTAATTTATGAACTATTTTAGATGTAGCACCCTTTAAAAAATATATCAAATATTCAGAGTCTGAACATATTTATATATTGACAAAAATGGAGTAACTCTTGTTGGGTAAATTGGAGTGAGGGAGTCAGGCATTGTTAATAATTTGTCCTGCTCATTCTTCCCCCTCAATTTCTAGAAACCTCTCTGCCATTCTTAGGGCTCCTCGCCACTTCTTCAGAGGTTCAAATAAGAAAAGAGAAGTCTTGACTTAAAGAATAAGCTAAAGGGAAATAATAATTATTTCACCTCAGTGAATAATTTTTAAATAATACAGCAATTAAATAGATGTATACAAATACTTTTGATATTAAAAGATAAAACATAGTTGTTAGTACCTACTGTCTAGATCTTCTTAGATCTTTATAAAACAGCTTTGTAAAATTAATTTTTAAAATATTGACCTTTTCTTCTTGGAAAGATCTTATAATTAAAAAAGAGACAAACTCAAAAACCAACACAAGGAAATTATCTTGACAATTTTGTGAATAGTTTATAGTATATAGTTGGATTTATTTTATGGACATTACATTCTTGAATTAGAGATCACGCTTTTATTATAATATGAAGCAGCAAATTATGATATTCATAAAATCATTTTTGTTTAGAACACTTCCATGCTTTCTAAAAAAAGATGAAATATGTTTATTTTAATTTTTAAAATTAAATGATATGCAAAGAAAAACCCACCCAATTTCTATTTCAGTGGAATTTATGTATAAGTGTTTGTTATGTCTTGTATATGTGTAAATAAACATAGTTTCTTCTCTTTCCTTGTTGAAGTTACGGGTTTAGCTACAAAGGGGTTGATTGAGATACTTCGTGTAACTATTTTCCTTAACTAATATAAACAAACTCTAATTAGCCTCTATTTTGAATTATTAGTTAACTTTTCCCTTACTACTAGATAACTGTGGGAAATTGGCAGTTGTTTGTACAAAGCTTTAGATAGTTCTGTGATGAAATTTTCATCAATTTGAATGAGTCCTTGCAGTGAGCATGCCTATGTTGTTGAATGTTCATGCCATTACTGCTAATGAAATAAAAATGCTAAGCAAAAATATTAATAGTACCTGTCTAATTTTTAAAACACTAATTATAAAAGCTCACAGTTATGGTTTACAAATGACCACATATCTTTATTTGAAAGGAATTCTGGGATACTTCATTTATTTTCTCATAATATGTGAAGTAGTAAAAAGTGTGGATCTGGGCTTCACTGCTTACTAAGACTTAGCTTCATGATTTTTTGGGGGAAAAATTTATACTTTTTTCAGGGGGCTTGTGTGATACAAATCAAATATGATATTTTACATATAGCCACTTAATAAGCTATAGTGTGCTCTTGGTAAAGTAGGATGTGCCTAGAGGTTACAGTCTGAGCCCTAGAATTTGTTTGAAATCCTTGGAGGGTAGAGTTAAGTACCCCCTGAAGATATGGAAGTGAAAAAAATGCTTTGCCCTCAGAGAGTTATCTTACATGTTCTACACGGAATGAATCATGACCAAGGTATAAAAAGTTATTGATAAAGCCAGTATTAATCTCAGTCTATGCTTATAGCTTTTCTAATTATTTAATATAGCTAAAGAAAGTGTGTCCCTTTGAAGTTGCTGAAGTAGCCTTGTGCTGTTTAGGCCTAGTGATAGTCTCTGAGACTAGGATCAGCATTGGCAGTGCATGAAGAAAGAGAATTTAAATCAGAAAAGTCTGAATAATCTGGTTCCATTGTTGACAGAGTGCCGATGGTTAGAAGGATGCTTTAGGCTATTTAAAATATCCTCTTTATCAAGGTCTCCTGGTTTTGTTTCTTGACTCTAATAACAGCTCTGACAAGGAATACAGAGCTGTACAGATCATAATCTTATTTTTGATGATTATACTTGTAAATTAATAAATAGCAACTCTTATACATCTTATGTACTTGGTGTATTAGTTGACTAGTGCTGCCATAGCAAATACTACAGAGTAGGTGGCGTGAAACACAGACATTTATTGCTAACAGTTCTGGATGCTGGAAAGTTCAAAATTATGGTGCTGGCAAATTCAGTCTCTGGTGAAGGCATTCTTTCTAGCTTGTAGATGGCCACCTTCTTGCTCTGTCCTTACACGGCCTTTCCTTGGTGTATGCATGTGGGAAGGGAAAGAGTAAGCTCTGTGGTGTCTCTTCTTATAAGGGTACTAATCCTATCACATCAGGGCCCTACCCTGTAACCTCTCTTAACCTTAATTACCGCCTTAGAGGCCCCATCTCCAAATACAATCACGCTGGAATTTAAGGCTTCAACATATGAATTTAGGAGTACACAAGCATTCAGCTCATAATATTTGTTTACCCTGTATCTGCCTCTGAGGTGTGGTCCCCTTAACCTTTTTTTGGTCAAATCTCATTTTGGGGACATATATTGTGATGGGTCAACTATGGTGGCAGACTCACTAAGAATGTCATCCTAATGTCATTGGTAACTATCCTGCACAACTTATGGCATACCTGGACTTGTATGGCTGAAAGAGTTTGCGCATTTAAATATTTCTGTAGTTTTAGTCCTTTGGCACTTCTAGCTCTATGGACTTGAGCCTATTTCTCTGTAAAATGGCAGTCATAATGGTTGTGCTTCACAAAGTTGTAATTGATCATGATTGTTTAAGGGAAAATATGTTTTGAACCATAAAGATGTGAAGGTTAGTTATTTTTATAAAGATGTATAGTGTTAATTATTACTTGTAAATCTTAAGGACTTGAACCCAGATCTTCTAATTCTGAGTTTAAGACTCTGTAAGAGGCCAGGTATGCCCATTTTCCAAAGATAATTGTAATTCTGTATGGGTAAGCACTCTGGGGAAAATTTTAGCAAGTTTTATTTGTACTATCTCATGCAAATAAACCAAAATGCTGTGCTTTGTTTTGTGAATTATCATATTTAAATTCAGCTGTTAGTGGTTGGTGCCCAAAATAAAAGATTTTGCTTAGTGGTATGTCTAAAGCTTACAGGATAATCTAAGACTGGAAAAATATCTAAGCCCAGCAACTTCATGTATTACATATTGAGAACTATGTAAAATGTTAAGGAAACATCCCATATTGGCTTAGCAGCTGGTATTTTTATACAGAAAAAAAATCTGATTTAAGTTAATATCTAGAGCTAAATGGAGATGGGGAAGAAAGTAGAGAAAAGCTTTAGATTTTTAAAGGAGTAGGAAAGTTATTTACACTACTTCAGGGATAAAAATCAGGGAAAGGAGTAGAAAGGTAGACAGAGGGAGAGTGAAAGAGATTATATAAAGAAAAATACTATGATGATGCTAATTGTATTTTTGTAGGAATATTGATGCTGCCTCTTTTGCCTCTTCTAAATGTGCTACCTCAAATTACCAGGGACCTTCAGCTTTTTTGGTTCCACAAAAGCATAGGAGTTCCCTCAGATTTGGAGCATTTGCTCAGACTCTATTGCTTTATGGTATCTCCCTTAGGTAGGAAATATTCAGTCCTACAGAGTTTAGTCTGAAAACTAAAGAAACTTAGAAAACAGACCTGAGTTCCCATTTGAAAAGATTTACTTATAGTGTTTTATGTTGTGAAGTCATACCTCTAGTATGTCTTCTGTAGCCATAGCCCTGGACCAGGCAAGAACCACAGAGAAGAAGGGCACAGAGCTCCTGAGTCCTGACTGTGCATATATGGAGGTTAAAATTAAAAAATATTTTACTAATCTGTTACTCATCTGAAATAATGAGGCTTTGGAGCTTAAATTTTCTGTGCTTTCTAATTTTTTAAAAAATTGATGGTATTTCAGTGTGGTTATTCTTGTAAAAGCAAGGATTGATTTAATATAAGAGGACATCTTTAATAATTTTATGTAATATAACCAGATCTTTGACTTTGGTACTTACACAGTTTTATAAAATTTAAACTACCTAAAATTATGGCAGTATTATAGTCTTCATTTGGGATTATTATAATGTAAATTAATATGTATAACCCTCTGTTTTGTATGCATATTATCTCTTAATATATAATGAACATATTTAGGTAATAAATATTAAGGTCAAGACAAAGTCATATCTTAATTCATCTAATGGCTGCCTCTTGTTCCCCATTTATTTCATTTTTAAAGTTATTTACAAATGAAAAAAAATTGATGTTAACGTCTTGGCATTAAACTCCATTTCTTAGAAATCAGGGAATTCCTAGGTTATGCTTCCTCTAGCGACCATATTTCAACATTATTTCTATGAATACAGTAATTTTCAATTTTCCTGTTAGGCCTTTAAAATGTTATATAAGCTAAGTTAAGCAAGTTAATATTAGAGTAGGAGTATAAACTTTGGAATTTCCTGACTTTTAACAATTTAACTGTCTACTTTGCTTTGGTGGGCTGGATCATGCAATTAAACTTACATAGTTAGTATAAATATATTTATATTCAAAGAGGTAATGGTTATTTTCAGCCATCACATTATGAAAAGCTTTAAAAAAAGAATAATTTTGATCCTGTCTACAGGGTGAAAAACATGGTGTTTGCCCTTCACTTTTGGTAGCTTTTAATTTCCGTCTCTCTAGCTATGATGAGAAGTCATTCCAAAAGTTCTGGTCAGTTCTTTGTTTTCAGTAGAGGAGTAATAGTTCCATAAATCATCTATCTTCTCTAGATATATTATAGAAATACAAATGGAATTGCATGTGCTAACTGAAGAAGCCAAAGCATTGGTTTCCTCACTGATGCATTTTTAACTTTTTTTTTTTTCCAGAACAAAGATAGTCAGAACACTAGTAATATGGATTCAGTCATTCATTTCTTCATTCAACAAACATCTGTTGAAAGCATACCATGTGCCAGGTACTTCCAGGTATTAGGGATATAGTAGTAATCAAAGCAAAGTCCCTGTCCGCTTAGAACATTCATTCCAGTAAGTGGACAAAGAACATAAACAGATTGAATAAGTGTATACTCTAACAGGTTGTTGTAAGTGCTGATAAATGGACTTATTCACTATTCTATTCTAGGGTTTAACAGATAGAATCCAAAGCATTTAACCTGATATTCATTGAGATGAGAGTTTGCTAGTATTATTCTATGGCTTTTAATTTTGTATTTTCTCATTTCTAAGTACTTAAGCTCATATTATTATAGTTATTTTTCTATAATTTTTTACTTTATTATTTATATATCAGATTCTTAGTCTAAAGTCTTAAATTCTATGTTTTCTGATGTTGAGGTCCTATAAGGTTGTACTCAATAGGTGTTATACTTTCATTTCCTTATTTTATTGTTTTTTTTTTTAATTTCCTAGTTATTCATTCTCATATTATTTGCAAGTAATAACCTGAGTTAACTTAAAGATCCAGTAGGCTGTAATCATACCTTCTCTAACAAGGTCTGAACTCGAACCTACTCTTTCTCCGTTTGCCCAAACCTTCCTCAATGATAGATAACCATTTCATTTTGAACATTCTTCTATTTATGTATCTTTCATCACACTATGGAAATGAGTTTTATTAATTTATTCATCTTTTTACTCTTGGTATTTAGTGTACTATACAGCACATAGTGGGTGCCCAATAAATGTTTGTTATCTGCATGAATAAACATGTATTCTTGGCTTTAATATTTTTTTACTCAGTTAATCTGATTACCTGCATAACTTAAAAAGATATGGTTCAAAATTATATACATTATGATTGAGAATTATTGGGACTCTGTGTCTTCTATGCCTGTGAGAGAAATAATATATTAATTTCTATAATTCTTCCATTTTCCTAATGCTTAATTATATATTGCTGTGTAATAGGTACAGTAAATTAGAGATAAGGAAAGTAAGGTGGAAATGAGCCAATGTTTAAATGAATGATGGAGTTAAAAATTAGAAACCTCTTCATTTTGGATTGTCTTTCTTTATTCTTTCTACTATTACAATATCAAGTAGACAAATATTTATTTATTGAGTCCCTACTATGTAACGAATTGTGTTAGACCTGTGATTCTAGGTTCTCTTCCACCTCTGAGATTCTGTGATTAATTAGTAAGATTTAAGCCTTAAACAAAGCTTATTTTAAAATTGTTCTAAAGTAGGTGATTTTGTTAAATGTTTGAATTTATTATAAAATCACATATTAAATAAAATACAATAAAATTATAAATTTAGTAAACATTATGCTATACCCCTTGAGGATACAAAAATATATCTCGTACATGCACATACATGTGTGCATATTTATAATTTTTAAATTGGCACGTAACTGCAATATGGGCAATGATGCCCCCCTTTTTTAGTTCCTGTCTCTGAAAAAGTTCACCATTCTAATTCCTAAGAAGCACTGAAAATTGTAGTACCAAGAAATAGAATCTTTTTGGCAAAGTGTACTTTCCAGCCTAGATAAGGCTTTTTGCCTTTGACTCTGCTTTTCTCAGTAGCCTTAATGAACATTGGTTTGATAGTCAGGTTTTAACATAAAGTTTGATGCCATAATGTATTCTCAGGAGTGGTTATCTGGTAGTTGATGAAAACAGCCAATAGAATGTATTCATATAAACATCTTCCACTCCAAAGTTAGAAAATATAACATTGTATACTTTAATCATTCAATTGTATTAGATATATGTTATTCAATAATGTACCTGGCCAGAGACTTACGGATTTCAGATACTCTGTGTTAAAGGGATACAAAATAAACATATTTTAAAATGTAACACATCATGCCGCTGGCCCCATCTTTATCCATGCAATTTTATGATGCCATGACTAAAATAAAACAGCCGAAAGAGAACCACTATGCTATCAAACACTATGCCATGCTTTGCTGAGTTTACAAAAACATAAAATGTATAATGTATAACTTTTATCATCAAAAAGTTTGTAACTTAGTAAATAAGATGAAATACACATAAGGCCTTTAATGTATGATTAAGTGATAAAGTATTAAGGCAATAAGTGTTCTAGGATTTAAAAGATTTTAAAACAAAAGAGATTTTAGAGACAATCTAATTTGGTACCTCATTTTACTGATGAGGAAACAGAAATCTGAACTGCTGGACTTCTTGTTGCCTCAAAAATCTGCCTCTAGTTACGCTATTGGATAATGTCAGAACCAGACTTAGAACTAAGGTTTCCTGACTTTAGCCTACCATTTCCATTTGTAAATACCCTTGAGCCTGTATGAAGTGGACTTGATTCAGGGCATATAGAGGAAGGGAGACATTGAAAAGAGTGGGTAGATGGTGGGGAGAACTGGTGTTCCTCTATGGAGGGAATAATGTGGAAGTGCAGAAGACCTGGAGAACAATGAGAGTAGAAGGCACATAGAAGGAATTAAGTTTAATTAGTAACGTGGGGTTGAATTAAGTAGGTCCTTGCAAACCAGGTTGTTTTTATGTGGTAGGCATGGGGTGCTTTATAGTTTTCTTATCAAAATGACTTGATAAAAATTGTATCAATTTTATCAACTGGAAAATCAGTTTATGTTGGTGAGCATGAAAGATTGAAGTAAAGCAATACCAAGGCCAGGAAGAGGTGGTAGTAGTATTAATAAAGTAGAAAATTTAAATCTACAAGACATTTCTTGGGGGGGGGATGATTGGACTAGGTGGCAGTTTAATATAGAGAATGAAGAGAAGAAGAGTGTAGAAGAATGGTGTTTCCTTGGACAGAAATACTAATAAAACAACTTGGAAGGAGGGCTAGAATGAATTGAGTTTTTTGTATGAAATTAACATTGAAGTAGTAAAGGATTTTGGAAATCATCTAACTTACGCTGAGTTTAGGGATGATATTAGGTCACCCAGCTGAATATAATCCCTTGGGTATTTGGAAATACAGCACTGAAGTGAAAGGACCAAAGGAAAGAGTTTGGAATCTTATCTACATGATCATGTTGGAACTGTCAGGCAGGGTATATGAGCTTACTAAAGGAATAGAAGTAGAAAAAGAGTAGTGGATGCAGTGTTGGAAATGTAACCTATAATTGAAGAGAAAAAGGAAAAGTAGAGGAACTAAAAAGGATCCAGAAAGAATTAAAAACTGAAGTGTGGAAGGAGAATAGTTCAGAGCACCATGGACTTTGGTCCCAGACAGACTTAGGATGGAGTTCATCCTCTATTTCCAGTTAGCTTTGTTACATTAGATAAGTTATCTCTTTTTAAAAGTTGATTTTTTCATATGTAAAACAGGATAGTAATAGTACCTATAGTTTAGGTAAGGGTTACTATAAGCCTTAAGCCAGGAAAGAGCTTAGCTCAGTCTTTGATACATAGTTACATTCAATAAACAAGATAAATAGAGCCATAAAGTCTACAAAGAATAAAGAAATGTCACTAGCACTGAAAAACACAAAAATTAATATATAAGCTTAGGAAGGATGGGTTTGGGATAAAGTAGTGTAATAGCATCATAATGCAGTTAAATTAGATGCACATTTGTATGCAGGTTGTGCAGTAATGAGTCAGCTTTGAAGTAGAATTAAGTAGATTCCAATTTAAAGAGTAAGAACTACAGAAGCTTTTATTGTTCTTAGTATTAAAAGGATTACTACTAAGTGTTAAGGAAGGCTTACTGTAAAATATAGGATTTTAGATTTTCATTTGAGTTTCCCATATCTTTGGACAGTCAATAATGAAGTTTTTGAATTTAGTATTAATAATCAGTTGTGCCCATTGTATACGCTAAGAGACTCTGTGATTTCAGTTATAATGTGTAAACATTTTTGAGTGGAATACTACTCAGGTTTACAAAACCCACAATGGATGTGGTTTAAAACTAATTAGCAATAATATACATGAATTTGTAATTGTCAGCGCTCTGTTGCTTAGAATGCATTTTTAAATCTGTTCATCAGATTTCCTCTCCGTTTAGGTTATTCATTTATCTTTTGTTTAGGTCCTAGGCCACTGAAATAGAGCAATAGAAGAAATGGATATTTTTTCCAATTCCATTTTTTTCTGTATTAATCTTGATTTTATGTTGCAATTTTTAGGAGAAAATGAAGAAATGTTTATTTTAAAAAATCTTTATTATTTTTGCTGTGTCTCCATTTTAGTTACAAATCTATTTTATTTCTCCAGTGTACTTCTCTGTTGGATTAAATTGAGATCTGTGGAAGTAGTATGTGGGGGTACCGTCTGTGACTATTCCATATGAGACTTATAAATACTGACTTTTATAACTGTGGGATGTTTGTTTACCAATGTCCTTGTTATTGACCAAGATTATGCCCTATATCTCCCATCTTCTAAAGTTGTATGAAATAAAAATACAAAGTAAATTAAAATTAAGCTAGTGATTCACAACTAATGTGAAAGAAATTAGCAGAAGTCAGAATAGTTTAAACCTATGTACATTATTGCTACTGAGTTATCCGAGTCACAGATTTTAAAAAGTATAAAACATAGTTAATCATAAATATTTACATAAAGAAAGAAGGAAATAGTAATAGAAAGTCTGTTTAGTTGAATTCAACAAATATTTTTAGAGAACCATCATTTTGAAACAGTACTGTTATCCTGATGCTGCTAGGCCAGGGACCACACTTTGAGAACCACTATAATAGATCATGGTAGAACCATTTGATATATCAAGATGAAAATGAGAAGGAAGATTTTTTAATTTAAGAAAGCAATCTTTAACTTCTGGCATCATGGTCTTGCTTATTACAGTGGTAGTATGTTATAAAATTGGCCAGCATCTTTGCATTTCTTCATTTAAACTTTCTAATGTATTCATTTCATTTATTCAGTAACTATTTACTAAACATATGTGCCAGGCATCTTTAGAACCGGAGATAAAGATTAAGACAGACATAGCTTCTGCCCTTACGGAGTTCCCATTCTCTTAGGGGACATATATAGACAAAAACGGGTAAACAGCCAAATTATGTAGTTGCCATTTGAAATATGTCATATGAAGGACACAGACAAGGAGAAAATTGATATGATCAGAGAACTGTGTTAAGTTTGATGATCTCTGAAGGGATAAGATTGAAGTTGAGACTCATAGAAAAGAAGCAACTAGGTCAGTTGAGAGGAGAGTGGAGCATTATTTTAGCAGAGACAATTGAATGTACAAAGGCCCGGAGGCAAGAAAAAGTTTCTTTAGGAACTGAAGGTACACTAGCCTACTAGTAAAGTTATGGATGGAAGATAGTGAGGGAGGTTAGGGAGAAAGAGGAAAGAAATTAACAGTAATCAACAGGTTTCTAGTTTATGTAAATGAATGGTAGTACTGTTTTCTGAAATGGGAAAGAGTTTTGTGTGTGTATAGCAGGGTCATTGGGAGCTCCGCTGTGTCTTGATAGAGTTTGGGCAAAGAGAAGGTCTGTTGAGGTGATTAAAATTGTTGCTACATTAAAGTAAGAATCCACAGAGAAAAAACATTAATTATTATGAGAAATTTAGAATATTCCTGAGATATTAATAAAATTTAGGGAAACAAAGTAGTAGTCTAGAGAAAACACCAAGATTAGCAATGATTAAAAGAAAAGCAGTCTATTTTGGGGGCTTTAAATGAATGTTGACATTTACAAAGATTAAAAAATTAGAAAGCCAAATAATAAGTGATTAAAATTCTAGCCAAATGGAAAAGGGCAGATTGTCCAGAAGGTAAATGACAATAGTAAACTGATACATAAGCATAAGGAGATTGTTGATGAGAAAGGCCATTGGCTCATCAGAAAAGATACAAATAAATTAATTATCATGTGCATACAATATGAGACATTATAGCTGAAATATGAAATGTTAATATTAATAGGAGAGACTAACTGGACAATGCCAGAATTGAAAGAAAAGTCAGTTTCTGAAGAATCTAAAACCTAAAGATCTTAGCAAACTTCTTGAGAAAAAATTTAAATGCCTAAAGTAGTTTTGAAAATCTTGGTTTAGCTAGCTCATGCCTTAGAATGTCAATGATTACATAGAATATTAACTCCTTAAAATAAAAGTCAATCCTGTTTCTATTTTTAATGTGATATTTTCCAGTTCTCCAAGGAACTATTGGAAGGACTTAAATAATCAGTGTCCTTATGAAAGTGAATTATTATAGGCTTCCTTGAGATTAATAAAGGTACAGACTTTCAGAGTAATATTTAATTTAAACTTTTGACTTTGTGTTCTAAGAGAACACTGTTTCTTTACATCTGAAAGAAATATACCACTTCTGTTTCATTCACCAATGTATTTATTGCACTTAGCAAACTGCCAGCTGCATAGTAAGAATTTAATAAATACTTGTTGAATGAATGTATGAATGTAAATTTTATATTTAGTTTTGGATTATCTGGAAAGCTGATACTTACAAAGCAGTTCTTTTGTGGTGGCCTAGGAGATAACACTGTGACTGTGTCAAGTATGTATGATATCAGGCTATACCTGAATAGGATTAGTGCTTATCAGAAATGGGTAAGATGTTTTTGAGATTACATGTTTCCATGCATTGCAGAGTATAGTGGTGTTATCTTAAAGCAAATATAAATTACTTTTAGATTTTGTGTGGATTTTAATTATTTCAATCATTCTCCTGTTTAAGATTAATAAACTATGTTGTTCCTAAGTTCCGAATTGTAAATTATTGAATTCATGATGCTCTTGGGAACAAATATCATTAATGGTTATGAAAGAAGATTTATGAATCTCAGATGAGATATTTTACTTGGATTTGTTTCTGCAAGTCCAATGGATATACTTATTACTGTAGTCACATATAGAAAAATCACAGACATATCTACCTGGCCCGTATAGTTCTTTTTTTTTTTAATCTAGCATGTCAGCCCATTTGTATTCATTCCCTAATTATGTATCTGCACTTTCTTTATTTTTCTTAATTATATACTTGACTTTTTTTCCTGAAGCTCTTGGTTAAAATCAGCTTTGCGCCATAATAATTTGAATTGCTTTGGGTTCCTTGTTTCTCATGATCCTGTTATTCAGGGAATATTTTCTCAAATATTTGTTGCCGTGACCTTTGTTACTTATATTAATATATCGACACATTTTAGTGGTTGCAGTTTCATCTCCAGCCAATCTTTCTGTGTTAATAATACTGGTAACACTAACTCCTATGGTAGAATCTCATCAATTATGTGGTGTAGAATTAGGATATAATGAACACCAAGCCTAAAAAAGCAACATCAGTTTTTACTCCAGTAGCATGCGGAGAATAATTTTTTACCAAAAGAAAACAGATTGAGCAGAGATCTGTTAGAATGACTGCATTATACACTATTACTTTAAAACAGTTACATCGTAATTCTTAAGGGTCGAACTGTTTTTAATAGTATGTGTGAGAAAATATTTTTTTGGGCTTTTAGCCAGAGGATTTTATATACAAGTGGTAATAGAGGAACAGTGTGTAACATTTATGAACTTGGAGGCAATGTGATGGAATTGTTGGAGCTTTGGGATCAGCTTTGAATACTGACCCCTACACTTATTAACTTTGTGACTGTGGGCAAGTTACTTGACCTCTCTGAGCCTCAACTTCCTATTTTGCAAAATGAGAATACTATGACAAGTATTCCTGACAAGAATTTTGAAAAAATAGAATGCAATTACATATGCAAAATGCCTAATGAAAGTTTTGGCACAGAAAGGTTTTTCCTTGAAGATGAACAAGTCCTACTGCTAAGTATAGAAAGGGAGATATGAATAAGTTTCTTCATCATTTGCTAGAGCTTTGTGCCCATAGATCTCTATATTGTCTCAACCTAAGTAATCCACAATGATCCAGCTAAGATGTATGTTTTAAGAAAGCACAGAATCTTTACTTTTTTGTTCACTTTGAGCAAAAGGTCAATTTGTGATCTGAGGTGCTAGGTGTCTGCTAGATGTAAGTATGTAGGAAGGACGAGGGCAATAAGGGGAGTTTAACAGGACCTTGGGTCATATTCTGGCAGAGCAGCTACAGTAATCTGTTTTGCCATTTGTATTTCCATGTAAGATACTGATTGAACAAAGGGGTCTGTGTATTACAAAAAGAGCTTGAGAAACCAAAACAGGCCCAAGCAGTCTGTTCCTTGGCTTTCCTTTCAGGTTCCACCCTGCTTGGACTTTTAAAGGTTGTGGGAATGGGTGAGGGGCAGAGTGGGAGAATGGGGAGGAGTTCCAGTTTATCTTACTGCATGGATTTCTCAGAGAGCACAGCATAACAAAAGGACAAAGGTCCTATGCAAAGAGGAGGTCCTGTGCACTCCTGGTGGAAGAGTTCCTTGACATCCTTAGCTCTAGCATTAATCTCTACCTATACAGAGCTACATTTTGAGCCATCATCAGAAATTTTCCAACTGCTAAATAACAAATACAGACATCTTGCCTCTGATTGCTTCCTCCTATCTATCTTCACTGAGATCTCTTTATTAAACCCATTCTGTTTTCATTATCTTCTTATTTGTCTTAGACTCTGATCCATCAGTTTACTCTTCTTTTCAGAGTCCACAAGTTCTTTTCCTGCTAGTCTTCCCTGTACCCACCAGCAAGAACTCTTCTCCCTGGAATCTTGTCTGACTTCATTCTGCCATCAAGTGTTGTTAGAGAAAATAACACACAGGACTAATTAGTTACCTATAATTTCCTGAGCTCTGGGTTCCATCCCTTTTAGTCATCTGAGCGATTTCTCTCTCCTCCTTCAACCTTTCTTCCTACCATCAGCATTTAAACATGCTCAAATGAATCCAAGAATCAAATGAAAATGTCAAATGAATGAATCTGCTGTTTCAGCTACAACTCTCTTTTTCACTTCACAGCCAAACTTTTTAAACAAAGTGTTTATTTTCATAATCTTTAGCCCACTCTAATATAGGTTCTGCTCCCATTACCGAAACTGCTTTTACAGATTTGTTCCACTTCCCTGCTTAATGTTTAACAGCTTTCCCATTACCTTGTGATAGTCTCATATCCCTAACTAAATACTCATACCCATTCTGCTTCTTTCTAGCTATGAGCTCTTCCTTCATTTCATCAAATATAGTTAGTTTTCTCCTCCTCTCTGGGTTTTTGCAGGTTTTATTAACTTGACCTGGAGAATACTCTTCTCCTTCCTCACCCTTCCCGCTTACTACTGTTCAGGTACCAAATGTCACCTTTTGAAGGAGGTTTTCTCTGACCTGGCTGAGTCCTCCTACTTTTTACTCAGCACTTGTCACATTTGTCATAATTGATTTAGTGTTTTTCTTCCCATGTCTTTTAATGTTAACTTCTAGAGAGGAGGGATCTCACTGGTTATAGGGCCTGATACTTAGAAGGAGCTCAAGAAATATTTGTTGAAGAAATGACTGCATAAATTAACAACTTTATCCTTTCCTAATTTAGTACATCACTTGTATCCTTGACCTTATCAAAGTTTCTTTCCTTTGGCAGTTTAATGAATTTTAAGTGGCTATAAAGCTATTAGTTTTTCCCCTAGCAGTGCACCCAATAGTGCATAATGGCTGCATAGCATATACAGTTTTTCCTCTATTGTCCTCTGCTTTTTTCTTTAAAAATAGCTAGACATATATAATCATTTCAAATATTTATTAGGAAGTTGAATATTTTGTTTCTTACGGCATTTTTGAGTTAATCAAATCACATTTTTTGAGTACTATCCAGTGTGTATTCTGAAGTGAATCATGAAAATATAAAGAAATGATTCAAGTTTCTAAAAAACCTAAGAAACTTTAAAAACAGTGTAGTAGTACATGTATTCAAAAGAAGCCTCAGAAATTCTGTTTTCTGTTTTCTACCTGAATATATTAGACCCTTCTCAGCTCATAATGCTGTAGTAAATGTTATAAAACTTTTATAATTAAGAACTATTAGGAATAACATTTATCTAGCATCGGGCAGATGGGTGGGGAGGAGGGGGGTATACACATATATAATGAGTGCGATGTGCACCATCTGGGGGATGGACATGCTTGAAGCTCTGACTCGAGGGGGGAGGAAGGGCAAGGGTAATATACATAACCTTAACATTTATACCCCCATAATATGCTGAAATTGAAAAAAATTATTAAAAAAATATCAAAACCACTGAGCTATACATATGTCCCAAATAACAATTCTTATATCTCAAATAAAACATTACATTTAAAAAAAACACAAAACTATTTGACAGCTAAAAATATATGATGATGAACATACAGAGGAACAGATAGCAGTGATAGTGTATCTGTTTTGTAGACTTCTCGTTTGTAAACTAAGTAATAATAGTATATGAATTTAAATACAATTGAATGTTACACATATGTACAGAGATTGCTGCCATATTTTATGGACTGGTAAATAGTGTAAGAGTTGGATTTCAAAGATATTTTAGTATTTAGAAATAACCTTTATATTAATTGCATAGCTACTTTATTGATGTAAAAAGAAAACTTTCCAGCAACTTATCCACATGTAAATATGACAGAAGAGTGACAGAATTTGGGCTACTAGTATGAAGTGGATTAAATGATTTATAAATTAATGTATTAACATTTACATATAAATATATTTCTAGCATATTCTAATTCAAATAAACAATAAGAATATGGAAATAAATGTAGTTTGTGTTTAACAGAGTTGGGAAAACAGTGTAGTAATTAAATTCTGTCTTTTTTTTGACAAAGCTTTTTTATAAATAAAATTTCTGAATTCCAAGTAATTGTACTTTAATTAAAACAACTGTATATTGTAAGCAGTATTTTCCTTTTAGATACTTCCTTTGTATCTTATACTTCATTTTCTTTAAATTATATCCCTGTGTCTTAAGTATAATTCTAAGAGAGTAATAATAGACTTCACCCTGCAATCACAGAAACAGTTTGGTAATGTAGGAGCCAAGTGACAGCTTTTCCTCTCCAAATATGTAGATCTAGAGTCTGGACAGGGATCTTTAGGGGTGAGCTAACACATCATTCTATCAGTTTACAATGGAAGGTTGACTCTGTTAGTTTCCAATAGCTGTAATGGAAATTAAGCTAGATGAACATTCCTACCTACTTTGCAGTAAGTGACTGACTTGACTTGACTTGACCAATTATCACTCATGGTAAGAGGGACATAACCTATCCACGACTGACCGTGATCCACCCTAGAGCATCAGAGTTTGACTGCCTCTCAGTTTTATCGTTTTTGCCTTATTAAGCCCACTTAAAGTATGTTCTAAAGACAAACAAATTGGGAGAGAAGGGCGTATAATTTATTTTTAAGGTTTTTTTGGGGGGGGCTGGAATTAGAGCAAAAAGAGTTGATTCAGAGTAATCACTTTCTGCCTCTATTCTACCAATAATTGTATGATATTGATAACATGTTTCTTGTGTCTGTTTTTAATGAAAGTTATGCTATCAATCATATTGTACCATTGTGAAAACAATATATGCCACACAATTACTTTAACAATGTTTTATGAGAATAATAGATTATATTTATTGAGGGCTCACCCTCCACTGTGGAAGCCAAAATGGGGCAGATAGTTCTTCCCATAACTCTTGTGACAGCTAGAGTTTGGGGCACATGACTACCATCAACCAGCTGGAAATGTCTGCGTGTGAGTGATGCAAAGAAGCAGGGAACAGTTTAGAATTTATTCCTGTAGTGGCTGTAGCAGCACCCAGTGTCTCATACCAGTGGATGTACTGGTACCAAAAATGGTGATCATGCCACATTCCCAGCAGAGGCTCTTTCCAAGCCGACTTTTCTTTCTTCATTACTTTTATTTCCTAGCTGCCTTTAGTGCCAGCTTGTTTCCCAAATCTCTTTCTTCAGCTTCATCATTTTTGTGAGCTATGCAAGTCCTCTTCCACTTAAGTTAACCAGAAGTCATTTGCGCTCTTTGCAACCAAGAATTCTGACTAGTACAATTACTCTTGGGAAAAGCTGGCCTTAATCCCTGGCTATTGGGAAATATATCGTTGTGTGTGTGTGTGACAGCCACAGCTATCAAAACCCTGAATTTTAGTTAACACTATAAAAGAAATTTGAAAGAGGGAAAATAAAAGTTTAAATTATTTAAGTTATGGTGTCAGAAAAAAACAATGAAAATCTCATGAAGAGTATTATTTTTAAAAAATTATTCATTTTTTAGCAAAATCAAGCATTTTTGTAGGTGTTATTGTTTGTTCATATATTCTTTATTGTGAAAGACATAATTTGTGTTGGGCATGTATTCTTGATCTGAAAAACATCCCTTGATTTTCCTTTGAAGACTCCATTACCCTGTGCTAAGCCCAGCAACTCAGTCATGGTGTATATAACGTACACCTAAGTAATCAGTACACTGCATCTCCTTTGACACAGTGATTGGTTCAGATTGGATGAATATATATCAGAATACTTTGACTGAAAGATTAGCTGTAGCAGCTTCAAACACTGCATCCTTCCTTACACATCACATGGAGCCTGAAAAGGAAGCCAGCATATAAAAAAGTAGAACTGAGATGGTGGAGGGAGAGAAACTGAGTCCTAGTGATATGTTTTGAGGCCTAAATCCAGCTGTGCCTGAAGCTATTCCTACTCCTACACTTTCAGTTCTATTGCCCAATGCATTGTCTTTTTGCTTTATGTCAGTTTGGGTTAGGTTTTCTGTCATTGGCAAGTTCTATGTTTCTTTGGAATATAAATGCTAAATAATCTTGAGTTGTGGTCATAATATATTGCTGCTATGTTTTTAGGGTTACCTTTTATTTATATCTTAATTATATATAACTTTTGTACCTGACATATTAACAAGGAAAGGCAACTAACTTGAAGGTAAAGTACTGATCCAGAAATACGAACTCAAACCTTAGGTTCTGTAAAATGTTGAGATAGCTGCATTTTTATTTTCTATGTGATTTAAAGCTGTAGAATACAAGTTGGGAAACAAAAACTTAAAAAGAATATTTAAGTTGTGCAAAATGTGTATTTTAAAAAGTCAAGTTAAATAAGCATATTACCAGCATTTGGTGGAATTATATTTGGTTTGTATAATAGAAAAGGATTCTAAGCTGAATTCAAGCTGAATAATATGCACTTTTCTACAATTTATACTCTTTTTGCCTTATTATATAACTTTCCACAGTTTTGATATTATAACATTTTGACTTTCTGTTAAACATCATAAAAGTGAAATATGAGCTTATGGGTGGGAATCATGCTATTTCCAGATTTTTGTACATAGGTAATTTAAGCAGGAAAATTTATTTATCAATACTTCATTTAATTACCCCAACCTCATTCTAAACCCCTATATATACTCTTCACTAGTCATTCTTGATATGAAATTGAAATTGATTTTCTTTTTTTTTAATTTCAGAATTTTACTGGGGTACACATATTTTGGTTACATAATTTGCTTTTGTGCAGTTTGAGTCAAATTTATAAGTGTGCACTTCAGCCAGTTAATGTGCATTGTACCCATTAGGTGTGAGTTTACTCATCCCTTCCTCTCCCATCCCACCTACTTGATTCCCCTTGGGTTTTACTTCCATATGTGTACATAAGTGTTGATTGATTAGTTACAATTTAGTATTGAGTACATGTGGTGTTTATTTTTCCATTCTTACAATATTTCACTAAGAAGAATGGCTTCCAGTTCTATTCAGGTTGTTACAAAAGATACTAGATCACCTTTTTTTTTTTTTTTTTTTTTTGTGGCTGAGCAGTGCTCCATAGTATACATATACCACATTTTATTAATTCACTCATGTATTGATGGGCAGTTGGGTTGATTGCACATCTTTGTGATTGTCAATTTTGCTGCTATAAACATTCGAGTGCAAGTGTATTTTTTATAAAATGTCCTTTTTTCCTTTGGGTAAATACTTAGTGAGATTGCTGAATCAAATAGTAGGTCTACTTTTAGTTCTTTAAAGTATCTCTGTACTACTTTCCATAGAGATAGTACTAGTTTTGGTCCCACCAACAGTGTATAAGTATAACTTTCTCTCCATATCCTCGCCAGCATCTGTTGTTTTGGGACTTTTTGGTAAAAGCCATTCTCACTGGAGTTATGTGATATCTGATTGTGATTTTGATTTGCATTTCTTTGATGTATTTTTTTCATGTGTTTGTTGGCCATTAGTCCATCGTCTTTTGAAAAGTTTCTGTTTGTATTTTTTGCCCACTTTTTAATGGGCTTGTTTGATTTTTTTCTTGCTGATTTGCTTGAGTTCTTTGTAGATTCTGGTTATCAGCCCTTTATAGAATATATAGCATGCAAATATTTTCTCCCATTCTATAGGTTGTCTATTTGCTCTATTGATTGTATCCTTGGCTGTGCAGAAGCTTTTTAATTTGATCAGGTCCCATTTATTTATTTTTGTTATTTTTGTGATTGTCTTTGGGGTCTTCTTCATAAATTCTTTGCTTAGGCTAATATCTAATAGAGTTTTTCCAACATTTTCTTCTAGAATTGTTATAGTTTCATGCCTTAGGTTTAAGTCTGTTATCCATTATGAATGAATTTTTGTGAAAGGTGAGAGGTGCTGATCCTGTTTTAGCCTTCTACATGTGGCTATCCAATTTTCCCAGCATCATTTATTGAATTGGGATTCTTTAGTGTATGTTTTTTGTCTTCTTCGTCAAAGATCAGATGGCAATATGAAGATGGATTCACACCTGTGTTCTCTGTTCTGATCCATAGATCTATGTCTCTGTTTTTGTGCTATTACCATGATGTTTTAGTTATTATAGCCTTATAGTATAGCTTGAAGTCTGGTAAAGTGATGCCTCGCAATTTATTCTTATTACATAGGATTGCATTAGCTATTCAGGGTCTTTTCTGATTCCACATGAAGTACAGAATTATTTTTTTGAGGTCTGCAAAAAATAACAATATTTTAATGAGTATTGCATTGAATCTGTAAATCACTTTGGGTAGCATAGACATTTTCATAATGTTGATTCTGCTGATCCACAAGCATGGTATGTTTTTCCATCTGTTTACATTCTCTGCGATTTCTTTCCTTGGTGTTTCATAGTGCTTTGAAGACTTAATAAGAAATTAAAACCTAGGGGCCGGGCGCGGTGGCTCACGCCTGTAATCCTAGCACTCTGGGAGGCCGAGGCGGGCGGATTGCTCAAGGTCAGGAGTTCGAAACCAGCCTGAGCAAGAGCGAGACCTCGTCTCTTCTATAAATAGAAAGAAATTAATTGGCCAACTAAAAATATATAGAAAAAATTAGCCAGGCATGGTGGCGCATGCCTGTAGTCCCAGCTACTCGGGAGGCTGAGGCAGTAGAATCACTTGAGCCCAGGAGTTTGAGGGTGCTGTGAGCTAGGCTGACGCCACGGCACTCATTCTAGCCCGGGCAGCAGAGTGAGACTCTGTCTCAAAAAAAAAAAAAAAAAAGAAATTAAAACCTAGGGTAACATTTTTTACTTTCCAAAATGTCATTGTATTTCATGTAAACATTACATGAAATTACAGTACTTTTTCTATATTTCTTGCCAATAAAAATTATAAATATAGTTGAAAACAATTTTATTTTTATTGAAACAATATTCATGGACTCTGTCACTTTCTCTGCCTTTCTGAAAGTGGAGTTAAGTGCAAATTACTGTATGGTTCCCCATGTAAATAGCCAGTTACCCTTTGAGTAGAGTCCAGTTCAGATACAGAAACATAAGGAGGTTACATGACTTGCCTAGGTTATATATTGAGTCAGTAGGAGAGGTAGAATTAAAGTACTAAGCCCTGATTCACAAGTCCGTTCAGCTCAGAGCCATGGATGCTTTCCTTGTGGTTATTACCTGGAAGGCTTGACAACCACAGATGAAAAGAACATCTCTTGTCTCCTCCCTTCTCTCCTCTCCCACCCATACCACATACACAATCTTGATTATTTTGATAATTTTCTCTACCAATATACACACACCTACACAAAATTTTCCTCTCAACAAGTGATATTTTGCTCTACTCTCTTTTTACTTGTATTGTTTCTAAGAAAACTTGGCTGTAATTCTTATCTTTGCTCTTCTATAGTTAAGGTGTTTTTATCCTTTGGCATCTTTCAGGATTTGACTTTATCTTTGATTTTCAGTAGTTTTAATATGATATCCTTAGGTATATTAATAGTTTCTTTGGTATTTATCCTGTTTGGTGTTCTCTTAGCTTCCTGGATCTGTAATTATGTATCTGACATTAATTTGAGGAAATTCTCAGTCATTATTACTTTATTTGTTGTTTATTGATTGATTGATTGCTTTTGTCTTTTTCTTCAAGAATTTCTATCATACATATGTTATACTTTTTATAGTTGTCCCACAGTTCTGGATATTCTCTTTCTTTTCTAGTCTTTTTTCTCTTTGCTTTTCAATTTTGGAATTTTGTATTGAGATATCCTCAAGCTTTACAGATTCTTTCCTCAGATTTAGTAGTAGTCCTGTCCTCTTCAAACTGTGTTTTTGTGGGGGAAGAGGAAATATTCAGTTATCCTATTATTAGGTATCAATCTTTTAGAAAGCCTGTGCTTCTTGACTGTGAATTTCACAAGTGCTTCTCAATTTTGTTTTTCTTTTTTTTTCTTTAATCCACCATTCAGCTGGACAGATGGCTAGTGTGGGTTGGAGTTGGATATTTTCTTTCTCCCACCTGAAAGGCTAGTGCTGGCTAGAGTTGGATGTTTCCTTCCTATAGGTCATTTAGGCTGTGATAAAACCCCAGTGTGTTAGGCTCTGTTTAAATAGTCATTTTTGTGAATAGACCTTATTAAGAAGAGCAGAGTGATCTGGCTTATTTCAAAATGCTTCCTTTCTTTTTCTCCTTCCCTTGCCAGAAGCATGAATAGATTTTTCTTCAGTATTCACTGTGAGAACGAGGTTGAGCTCCTGGAGGTCAAACCTGACAAAAGCAGGAGCCCTCTTACTGCTGGATCCTACTCTTGCGTCTTTAACTCTCTCAGTTGTCTACAATGAGACTCTAGCAGTTGCTGTCCAAAGTTTCCTACACTGGCACTGGGTCCCACAGAGGTTTCTGCTTGTGGGTTTCTGTTCCAGTAAGTGGTGATCTTCTGTATTCACCTCTCCAACTTTTTTGGCAGTTGTTTACCCTGTGACCCTAGTTCTCTCATGGGTCCAAGAAGAGTTGTTGGTTTTTTACTTTGTTGAGCTTTTTACTTGTTAGGACAGAATGGTGATTTCCGGTCTTCCTACATACTAGACCAGAAACCCAAAGCTCCTCGAAATCAGTTTAATGTCACAAATGGATATGGATTACACTGTAGCATTAATTGAAGAGAATAAGAAGTTGTGGTTGGGTTTTAAGTCTGTGAAACAAAGGCCAGAAAGGTTTTTGATTTACCCAAAGTTACACAACCTCTAAATGATGGAGATGGGACTAGAACCGAAGTATTTGGACTCCTAATCAAATTCCACTTTTCTCAAAGGTAGTATAAATGTTTCATATAGGGAAATATTACAATGAGACTTAAGTTATTGTTTCTAATCTCATATTCATTCAGGTGTTTTCTCCCCCTCGCCTTGTCTTCTGTACCTTCTTTAGTAGTTTTTCTTTTAGTTTTGATTGCTGATGGTACTGAATAATTTAGAGGAAAGCTGCCATTTTTGAGGAGGAAATATCTAATAGCATAATCCTCTTTGTCTATTTTATGTTATTAGTAGAAGAGGAACTGGAACACAAATCTGTCTTTCCTCTTATTCATTTTAATTTACAGAATAGGTTAAAATCAATAGTAACATGCAAACAAAAAATCATACATGGAAACTACTTACATGTTTAATAAGAATTCAGTCCCATAATTAAGTTATAAAGTTTAACATCATTATATGCCATTTTAATGTTAACACTTGATCTTACTTATAATGGATTTCTGCATATAAACCTTTTATTTACTGTGGAGGTCATGGCATAGGATATTAAAGAAGACATTCAATGAAAACTCAATTTTTCTGATCAGCTCCCAGGTTCCCATAGCAATTTTAGACAACACATGCTGTTTTACTGGAAGAGTAGCTAGAGGATATAGTCTGATCATTCTCTACCTCCCATGGTAAACCTTCTGTTTGTTTTGTGAATTTGGTAGTTAAAGGTACATGATAAAACTTGCCACTCTGTTAGATGCTGCTAAATCAGACAGTAATAAAATGGCTGCCAAGCCCCAGCAGCTCTTTTTTTATTCTATTAAATGTAGATTTCTTAGATGGTCATGACATGAACCTTCTTACTCTGAAAACAGTAAAATCTACAACGTAAATTTTAAATTCCAAATGAAAGGGAAGAGGGGGCTACCTCACATGTGAAAATGTTTCTTAAAACAAATGAAAGCAAATAATTTTTCATGGAATTTATTTTCACTTTTCTGGCCATTATATGATTTTCCTAGCAATATAAAACAATTCCCTGCAGTCCCTCCCCATTTAATTGTTGAAGCAGAAAAGTACATTAAATCTTAATTAGCCATACTATCTATAGTAGCATCTGGTGTTACTGAATTTTTACCAGCATCTAAAAGCAATGCAGTTATCACTCTTTACCTGGAGGAAAAGATTCCAACATTCTGTTTCATTAGCTAACTTTTCTAGTCTTCCTTTCAGTTATAGGATTTATTGAAAATTGTCTCATATACATATATGCATGTATATGGATATGTGTGTATATGTATATTCATATATATGTATAGGTGTGTGTGTTTCTATATGTATCTGTAGATTGTTTTCTAAATAGTATTCCATTTCATAGCTTGGAAAAATATAAAATAATAAAAAATGAGTTCAAGATGACTCCTTTTAAGAAATTAAGCTCTTAGGACAGTTCCTTTCACCTTCACATCATAGATACTATGAATACTTGAATATTTTTAATTTGGTTTAGACATTTTTGGCATATATTTGATTTCTATTTTGTTATCTTGATCCTTTGAGTTATATTTGCTTCATATTATTCTTAGTGTTTATTTCCCTAAAACACTTTGAATTCCACCTCCACTGGTTCTTTTTCCTCCTTTGTTAGTTTACATACATCATTTATGTGATAGGATCTGAAAGTAAAAAAGCAGTTTAGAAACAAAATTGAATAAAATTTCATCATACTTCATTCTAAAAATTGTTTTCTGAAATTATTAGTTCATTGCTGAAATATCGTCAAGTCAGCTACCAGGATATCAGCAACTAGGAAGGGGCTTCACATTTAGTTTATGGGGTTGGGGGTATGATTGTTTATTGTGCAAAATTCATGGAGAGGATTTCTACAAACTTATTATGAATTTTGGCCAACTGTTTAAATTTTCTAATCTACTTGTTCCATTGAGTAGCCGTAGCATTGAAATAGCAGTTTGTACTTTTAATGGGTAGGTGAACGCATATGCACATTTATCGTTGATTTCTAGCATTGGAAAAACCACAGAAATTGGATGCTTTTGCTCACAAATTTAAAGGAGGGAGAATAGTCTTAGGGAATTCTCTTGAGAATAGGATTAGTGAAGTAAAAATAAAATTTATATTTACTCTATGGAAGATAAACTGCTGTAAGTAAACTTCTTTGGTAAATTTTTAAGTCAGAAATATATTCCAACCGATGTAGACTATTCAGTCTAACTTCCTTTGAGAAGCAGTAACAACCCCATGTTGTTGTGCTGGTAGGCATGAGGAAGCATTCAGCTGTTTTCTTTCCCTCCATCCAAAAATTACAAATAGAAATGCTGTGTGAAAATAACTGCAAATATGCAATCTAGCTTTTTCTTCTTTTGCTACTTTAGTAGGCTTTTTTCTTAAGTTTTAAGAACTAAGATTAGTGAGCTTAGAAAGACTGTGAAGTACCTTTCAAATGTTTTTATTCTTCTTCAACTGAGTCACTTGAATCAAGCAAATTTCTCTATTAATAATTATAATTATTGCATTACTATGTGTGTTATATTCAATATAGAATACTTGGGTTTTTTACTCCCATGGTCTTGAAATAAGCATGTAAACATTTAATTTTTAGGTGTTATAAATGTCTAATAGCTGTGTTTTAAGTTGATATGAATGTCATTATTTTTTATTACTCATAGTTGAGGTGAATCTGTGTATGTGTATCCAAGCAGTGAACCACTGAAATGAGCAATCCTCTGTATTAGAGAAGGACATAAATAGGGTTAGAGATTTCTTAACTTCTTAGATTCTTCTTGTTGGTCCTTCAAGAGATTGTGTAAAGATAATGTAGGTGTTCTCTCCTATTCATCAAGTTTTCTCAATTGGTTTTAAAACATCGTAGTGTCAGGGATAGGGAAAAAATTATCAATATTTTTTTCTATATCACACTTTTGACCTTTAGCAATGCATCCCATTCTTTCCCTTGGCTGTTATTTAAGAAGTTCCTACCATAAGCCAGACATTGTGTAAATCTCTGGAAATAAGAGCTTAATAGTCTCTGCTATTACGGAGTTACGGCATAGTAGAGATGGCAGATGAGAACATGGGCTCCTAAATTGCACTGCCTGGGTTCTAGTCTTGATTGTACTACCTAGTAGTGAAATTGAACAGATCACTTCATCACTTGTTTCAATTTCCCCCTTGCCCAAATGAATATAATAACTCTACCTTACATGAGATAATGCATGGATTAAATAATGCTTATAAAACATATAGCACTGAGTTAGGAAAGGGAACATACGGGGTAGTATCTCTAGCTATGTTGTAAAAGTGATTTTTTAAAATTTTTTTTATTTTGCAGCATATTATAGGGGTACAAACGTTAAGGTTACGTACATTGCCCTTGCCCCCCCTCCCCGGTTCATCTTTTCTTTCAAACAGTTCCTTAAATTCCATAACTTCTTGTAAGCTTTCTCATTTAACATCTCCTGGCC
>CAUYRT010068144.1:0-19031 GCA_963574885.1 Lepilemur ruficaudatus | reverse complement strand
TACTTTGACAGAGTAGGTTTTTGAATGTAACAAGATAAGTCAACTTGAGTGGCAATATATTTTGGGAAATCAGCTCACTACAAATTGTGACTGTAAACATTGTACTGTAAATGTTTTGTAGTTTTCCCCCAATAAAATTTTTGGAAAAAAAAATAAAATAAATAAAAAAAAGAAAAGCCAGTTTCACTTAAGAATGTTGATTAAAAAACAAAAATTTGTTTTATTAAAAAAATTACAATGATATCTTCTTTTCTGTGATTTCACCAAAAAAATTTTAAAAACCCACAATGAGATACCACTTCATACCCACTAAGTTGCCTATAATAAAAAAAAGACAGACAAAAACAATTATTGGCAAGAATGTGGAGAAATCAGAGCCCTCATACATTGCTGGTGGGAACGTAAAATTGTGCAGCCACTTTAAAATATATTCTGGTAGTTACTCAAAATGTTAAACATAGACTTACCATATGACTCAGCAATTCCACTTCTAGGTATACATACAAGAGAATTGAAAATATATGTCCTCCCAAAAACTTGTACATGAACTTTCACAGCAGCATTATCTATAACAGCCAAAAAGTGGAAACAGGCCAAATGTTCATCAACTGATAAATGGCTAAACTAAATGTGGTATATCCATATTATGAAATATTATCCAGCCATAAAAAGGAATGAAATATTACAACATGGATGACCCTTGAAAACATTATGCTAAGTGAAAGAAGTCATACAAGTGGCCACATAGTGTATGATTATGCTTATATGAAATGTCAAGAATAGACAAATCCATAGAGACAAGAAGTAGATTAGTGGTTACCAGGGGCTGGGAAAGAGGAGAAGTGTGACTACTAATGTATACAGGATTTCTTTTTGAGATGATGAGAATGTTCTGAAATTTGATAATGGTGATGGTTGCACAACTTTGTGAATATACTAAAAACCAGCCAATTGTACACTTTAAAAGGGTAAAGTTTACGTTATGTAAATTATATCAACAAAAAAAGGTTCCTCTACTTCATTAGGTACTCATTCTGAATACCGCCATTAAAATCAAGATCATATTTATAGACACACCTGAAATCTGTATTATGTATGTAATATGTACAGTTCTTTGTTATATCTGGTTTTACATATTCATATATGTATATATATGCATGCATGTATAGAAATATAAATAAATAATTTAAATAATATTAAGGGTGTCACAACTAAATAAGTCCCAGCGAACTTGGCCAAGGCAAAGTAAGTTCTGGGCGGCTCCAGACGGGCCCCCGTGCATCTGAGCCTGATGGGACCGCCCGGAAGTTTGTAAGACTGCTACCAACACGTGACCAGCGTTGTCAAACAGAAAAGCTCAAGGCACGCGTGTCACGTCATTTCCGCGTGATCCTCTTCCTTGGGCTGGGGTTTTCATGCGTCGTTTGTGCGCAATCCTCTTCCTTGGGGGTGGGGTTTTCAGGCGTCCTTTCTGCGCAATCGTCTTCCTTGGGGTGGGGTTTTCAGGCGTCTTTTCTGCGCAATCCTTTTCCTTGGGCTGGGGTTTTCAGGCGTCCTTTCTGCGCAATCCTTTTCCTTTGGGTGGGGTTTTCAGGCCCTTCCTTTAAACTATGCCGAAGGTAGTGTCAAGGTCGGTAGTGTGCTCTGACACCCGGGACCGGGAGGAATATGACGACGGCGAGAAGCCCCTCCATGTCTACTATTGTTTGTGCGGCCAGATGGTCCTGGTGCTGGGTGAGTAGTCGGGAGCTGGGGGACGTCTACAGGGAACGAGGCTTCGGGTTCCTAAGGGCGAATTTTCTCTGGCTGTGAAGTGGGTGTCATTTCTCATTGAAGATTGGTGGGCTTTCCCTTTTTGTCGAAATCCTCCCTACGCATCACCGCCCCTCGACAGGGCTTTTTTTTTTTCTGTTTTCTGTTTAACCTTGTAACTCTGCATGCAGACCTCCCTCAAAGCTAAACAAGCCCTTCTGAAAAAAATAAACTCTATCTCTCTCTGAACCCACTGTCTTCAAAAACTACCATCTCTAGAAACTTTGTATCTTTTCTGCTGGCTACAAAGATGCTGTAATAGCTCTCATCTTAGAACAAGTAAAAATAAAACCCTCCCTTGATTCTGTATTCCCCTCCAGCTATAACCCCATTTCGTTGCTGCTTTTATAGCAAAAATTCTCAGTAGAGGTGCCTGCATTGGCTGTCTCTGTGTCCTTCTCGTTTCCTTTTTTTTTTCTTTTTTTATGTCAGCATATTACCTCATTCCCTCTTGACCTCGTTTCAGGCAGGCTTTCCTTCTCCCCTCGTCATCCAAACGCCATATTTGTTAAGGTTACTAACTGAACTCCATGTTACTAGTTCCCGTGACCAATTATCAATGTTTATTTGAATCCTCCTCTCAGTGGTATTTGAGATGATCGCTCCATTCTTCTTGAAACACGTTCTTCATTTGCCTCTGAGACTCCACACACTTCTGATATTCCTCCTACCTCAGATTTGGCCCCTTCTTGCCTGGCTCCCTTTCTCTCTCAGGCTTTTAGACATTCCAAGGCCCTAGAGCTCAGTACTCTCGCCTATTCTCGCGCTGTACTCACACTCCAGGTGATCTCAATCATTCTCAAGCTTTAAATACCACCTATATGCCGATAACTCCCAGATGTTCATCTTTAACCTGCACCTCTCCTCAAACTCCAATTGCCTACTTAACATTCTCCACTTGAATGGCTAATGGGCCTCTCAAATGTTTCTTGTTCAAAATTTAGTTCATGAGCCCCTATACCCTGCTCTCCAACTGTTCCTCTTATAGTCTTCCCTGTTACAGTCAGTGGTACCACTATTCATCCAATATTCACCCAAAACCCTGGAATCATTCTTGATTCTCTCTCTCACATATGTTACATCTGTCCAGTCCATCAACAAATCCTGCATTTGCTTCCTAGAAAATCTGTCCAGGATCTGACTACATTTTACCACCTCCATTTCTGCTACTCTAGTCCAAGCCACCATCATCTCTCATCTGGAATGGCACCATAATCTCTTGCTCTCCCTGCCTCCATTCTTTGTCCCCACTGGTCTATTTTCCAGACAGCAGCCACAGTCCTGTTCAAAACTGGTGGTTTTGTGTAACACTGAGAATAAAATCAAAGTCCATGCCAAGACCCTACATAATCAGGCCTCTAGCTACCTCTCAGACTTCATCTCCTAACAGTCTTCCCCTTGCTCACTGCACTCCAGCCACAGTGGCCTTGCTTTTTCTCTCCAACATGTCAAAAATGTTCCTGCCCCCCAGGGCCTTTGGAATTGGTCTTTCTTTCTTTTCTTTTCTTTCTTTCTTTCTTTCTTTCTTCTTTCTTTCTTTTCTCGTCTAGGCAAGTGCAGTGGTGAGAAGGGGGTGGAACTGGTATTTCTTCTGCCCCCAAAACCTTTCCCTCAATGTTTCCTTACTTCATTGAGGTCTGCCAAATTGTCATTTCCTTAGAGAACTCTTCCCTGACTACCTTTTCTAAAATGGCATCCCTGTTGCTCTTTGTCCTCTTACCCTGCCTAATTTTTCTTGGTAGCACTTATTACTATCTTAGATGACTGTTTATCTTCCTACCCTGCCTAATTTTCTTATTAGCATACATCATTTCCAAAGATCATATTATATAATTATTATTTTAAAATATTCTGCCTCTTCTGCTAGAATGTAAGCTTCATCAGTGCAGGGACTTTGTCTGCTTTGTTCTTTGCTGAATTCCCAGCATAGTGTTAGGACAGTGCCTTGTACATAGGGGGCCCTCACATATTTATTGAATAAATGACTTCTTGATAAGAAGATGTGGTGGAAAGAGCGTGAGCTTTTGAATCACTTAGGGTTGGGTCTGAATTCTTGTTCTGCTTCTTATTAGGTGCATGGTAAATCTCTTACCCTGTCTAAGCCTCAATTTTCTTATCTTTAAAATAGGAATAATAAATGTCTACTTTAGCCATTCATTATGAAGAGTAAATGAGCTAACATGTAAACTGCCTAGTGTTCTCTAGTGCCTCTTTCCACCTCCTCCGTTAATCAATCTCTAATCACTCTGACCACTTGACTTTCTCTGTGATCCTTTACGTAGTTAATTTACATTTTATGACTATTCAGTCTGCTTTATAACTATACCTAATTTGTTTTCTGTATTATGTTTCCACTGTTTTTAGATTAAAACTCCTCCAACTAGGATGGGTCGTTTGCATACTATATATCATATCGCCTACCTTCTCTCTCCTTTTCTTAACACATATCCACTTTCCCCGATGCCCCCCTCATTCTAGGATGCTTGATTGTCTCTTCTGATTCTAATGCATTATAACACAAACCATGTGTACTATGATCTCAGAAATACTTGTAGAAACTGAATTGCTGTGCTGGGAAGGACTTTTGAAATAATCGCATATCTTTCAAATACAGAAAAATTCCCTGAAGGAGGAAGTGATTTGCCAAATCACTATGGTAGTTATAGTCTCCTGACACCATGTCATTTTTAGTTGGAAAATTCAATAATAGGTTTCAATAAGCATAGTATTTGTAGTACAAAAATATAGAGCAAAGGGCCCCACTGAAAACTTCTGATTGGCTCAAGATATTTTGCAGTGACTCTAGTGACAGTCTTTCTGCATTCCTTCAGACTGTCAGTTAGAGAAATTGCCCATGAGGCCCCGGGACCGGTCCCGTGTGATTGATGCTGCCAAACATGCCCACAAGTTTTGTAACACCGAAGATGAGGAGACCCTGTATCTTCGAAGGTAAGAGGTTGATACTCACTGTCTAGGATTTCCCTATTGTGTTGGGGTCTATTTCTGAAGAATATAAATAGCCCATCTAGCGTTGAACACATCATCTAGTTGGGCCCAGTACTTTGACATTTGTGGTAGTTTTCCAACTTCAGTTAATGCAGCCATTATCTTTATTGTGCTTTGTTGAAATGGTGCTGAGATATGATTCCGTGGCTCTTTGATAGCTGTAATTTGGTTACAAATTACAGGTTTGAATGAGTTTATTCAACATGTAATCTTTTGGAGCATACCAGGTGCCAGGCACTGAGCTAGGTACTGGATCTGTGAGGATGAATAAGGTATTATCTTTACCATTAAAGAGCTTGTGGCTCAGTGAGGAAATGGTCTACCATTGTAATAGGAAGAAATACTGCTGGTGTGAAGAAAAGGCTATGAGAAGACAGATGTGAGTGGGCCATTCTGCTTGAATAGTGATCAGGAAAGGCACCAAAAGATGATGGTTTTTGTGTTTGGCCTGAACTAGGATTTCACCAGTTAGATGAAGGGAATGAGGAGCATTTTAGGTGGAGGGAATATGGAAACATTAAAAGTACCAAATATGGTGTGCTTGAGAAATCTGAATAGTCCTTTGTGGCTGGAGCACAGGCTACTTTACAAGAAGGCATTCATGCCTCCTGGGGTGAGGAAAGAGTAAAATGCTAAAGCGGACAAGTTTGGACTTTATCTGTAGGCAATGAAGAGCCATCTCCATTTTATAAGCAGGGGAGTGATATGGTTAGATCTGTTTTAGATTTGGGAGTCCTTGGTAGATATTGGGAATTGAAATCTGAGAAAGGATAAAATTACATAGAGTGTGAAGCAAGAAGAGAGGACGGAAGATTTAAAAGGCAGACAAAGAATTGGAATAGAACCATAAGAACCAGTGATGTGGAAAACAAGAGAGGAGAGTTTCAAGAAGCATGTGGGAGGCTGGGCGCGGTGGCTCACGCCTGTAATCCTAGCACTCTGGGAGGCCGAGGCGGGAGGATCGCTTAAGGTCAGGAGTTCGAAACCAGCCTGAGCAAGAGTGAGACCCCCGTCTCTACTATAAATAGAAATTAATTGGCCAACTAGAAATATATATAGAAAAAATTAGCCAGGCATGGCGGCGCATACCTGTAGTCCCAGCTACTTGGGAGGCTGAGGCAGAAGGACCGCCTGAGCCCAGGAGTTTGAGGTTGCTGTGAGCTAGGCTGACGCCACGGCACTCTAGCCCGGGCAACAGAGTGAGACTCTGTCTCAAAAAAAAAAAAAATTCTGTAACATGAAAAAGTTTTAGAGATCTAATGTACAGCATGGTGACTATAGTTAACAATACTATATTGTACTCTTTAAATTTGTTAAGAGGGTAGATCTTAAATGTTCTCACCGCATGGGTACATGTGGGCACACACCCACAGAGAAAATGGTAACTGTCAGGTGATGGATTTGTTATCTAGCTTAAATTGTGGTGATCATTTCACAATGTATATGTGTATCAGAACATCAAGTTGTATACTTTTATCTGTTTATCCCCTGAGGGACATTTAGGTTGTTTACATATCTTGGCTATTGTGAATAATGCTGCAGTGAACATAGGAGTGCAGGTATCTCTTTGAGATACTGATTTCATTTCCTTTGGATATACACTAAGAAGTGGGATTGCTGGATTGCACAGTAGTTTTATTTTTAATTTTTTGAGGAAACTCCATACTGTTTTCCGTAATGGCTATACTAATTTATGTTCCCATGAGGAGTGCATAAAGGTTCCCTTTTCTTCACATCCTCACCAATACTTTTGTCTTTTTAATAGCCCTTTTAGCTGGAGGGAGGTTTCGTTGTGGTTTTGCTTTGCTTTTCCCTGATGATTAGTGATGTTGAATACCTTTTCATATATACTTCTTAGCCATTTGTATGTCTTCTTTGGAGAAATGTCTATTCAGGTCCATTGCCCTTTATAAAATCAGGTTATTTATTTGTTAACGAGTTTTATAAGTTATTACATACAAAAAAAGAACCACTCCTACTGCTCCACTTGACTAGCCTTAAAAAAATAAAAAAGAAAAAAAGAAATTTAAAAAAAAAGAAGATTATTTTGACCACAGAAAAATCTCAGATTTCCATATGGTGGAAAAAGTCAAACTGGAAAAGAAATATTTCCAAGGCCCTTTAATATTTGTGGGTCACCTTAATATAAAATAAAAAGGCAACTTAGTAACCAAAGGATATGAACTACCAGTTAAAAAAAGGAAAATGCAAATGACTATTAAATGAAAAGATTTATAACTTCACTGTTAAAAAAAGAAATGTAAATTATGAGATCCCATTTTTCACATGTGAGAATGATAGTGATGCAGTTTAATAACATTCAGTGTTGGTGAGATTGTAGGGAAACAGAAACTCTTAATATGTTGGTGGTAGGAGTACAAATTGGCTCAACTTCTATAGACAGAAATTTGATTGTATCCATAATACCAGGATTTAAATTGTACACACTTCTAGGAATTTATCCAATAGGTAAAAGACATTTTGGTTCATCCATACAAGATACAATGCAGGCCGGGTGTGGTGGCTCACGCCTGTAATCCTAGCACTCTGGGAGGCCGAGGCGGGTGGATCGCTCAAGGTCAGGAGTTCGAAACCAGCCTGAGCAAGGGCGAGACCCCGCCTCTACTAAAGAAATTAACTGGCCAACTAAAAATATGTAAAAAAAATTAGTTGGGCATGGTGGCACATGCCTGTAGTCCCAGCTACTTGGGAGACTGAGGCAGAAGGATTGCTTGAGCCCAGGAATTTGAGGTTGCTGTGAGCTAGGCTGACACCACAGCACTCTAGCCCGGGCAACAGAGTGAGACTCTGTCTCAAAAAAAAAAAAAAAAAGGATACAATGCAGCTCTCGTAAAGAATGAAATCGCTCTTTATCTATAGATATGGAAGGATCATCTACATGTATATATATATACATGTGTATATATATATATTATCCAAGAAATATTTTTAGGTGAACAAAAAAGTAGAGAACAGTGTAAACAGTACATTTGTCTAAAAAAGCAAAAAAGTGTTTTCTTTGTGTACCAATCAGAGTTCTTTGTTTGTATATGTGTCAACTATCTCTAGAATGAACAATAGAAACCAGAAACAGTATTTACCTCTGGGGAAGGGAACTAGGTGGGCGGAGGACAAATGGTGAAGATATTTACTTTTCATTTTATACTCTTATATATACTGCATACATATGTTACCTATTAAAAAATTGAAATGCACAGAGGGAGGGGAAGTGAGAGCAGTCAGGAAGCTGTTATTGTAGTCCAGGGAGTTGATATTGGTAGTTAGGCCAAGACAGTGACAGGAAAGTGGAGAAAAGAATATGGGTTCAATAACTTTTTTCAGAGATAAAATTCACAGGATTTGCTGAAGAAGTAGATGTGGGAAAGAGAAGAATCAAAGATGAGTCCCAGGTTTCTTTTAGGCAAGTGGGTAGAATTGAGTCCTTGTCCCTGTGAGTTGGTTATGTAAGGCAGTGTCATGTGGGCTCTTGAGCTTGAATTCAGCCTCCTCTGTTCCTAGCTCTATGACCTTGGGCACATGATGCAATTCTTTGTTCTTAGGTTCCCTTGTCTGTAAAGTTGGAATAAGTAATATGACCTGCCTCACAGGGTTGTTGTGAAAATTAAATGAGTTAATACATGTATACTTTAGAATAGCTCCTGGCACATAGTAAAAACTGTATAAGTGGTTGCTGCTGTTATTACTACAACTACTGTTGCTACTGTGTCTATAACTACTATACTGCTCCTCCTCTCCTTCTATCAGGGAGATACCTGGCCCATGTTAGGTAAGTGTTTGCTGAAGGAAGAAACGAACCAGTTGATCTATGAAATGAAAGCTTTTGAAAGGCCCTTTCAGCATTTGAAGAAATGAGGTTGATAGGTTGTGAGATTTGTTCATATCTTTGTATTTTTTAACTTCCATTTTCTGTGCAGGCCTGAAGGCATCGAACGACAGTACAGGAAGAAGTGTGCAAAGTAAGTATTAACAGTGTGGGTTTCTCCAAGCATAGGCAAGTAGAGGCACAATGTTAGAAAAATAATTATTTGGATACAACTCTCTGTTATATCTTTATTCTTATAATCTCAGCTGCCTTCACACTTCAGCTACACAGAAATACCAATATGCTCCCTGAAGAGGTTAGTCAAAGTTATATCCCTGAGGCCGGGCGCAGTGGCTCAGGCCTGTAATCCTAGCACTTTGGGAGGCTGAGGCGGGCGGATCGCTCAAGGTCAGGAGTTTGAAACCAGCCTGAGCAAGAGCGAGACCCTGTCTCTACTAAAAATAGAAAGAAATTAATTGGCTAACTAAAAATATATATAGAAAAAATTAGCCGGGCATGGTGGCGTATGCCTGTAGTCCCAGCTACTCGGGAGGCTGAGGCAGGAGGATCACCTGAGCCCAGGAGTTTGAGGTTGCTATGAGCTAGGCTGACGCCACGGCAGTCTAGCCCGGGCAACAGAGTGAGTCTCTGTCTCAAAAAAAAAAAAACAAAAAAACTTATATCCCTGACCAGTTGGCCACAAAAATGAGTTTTTAATATATTATGATTTTTTTAAAATTGAGGTGTAATTTATATATAATAAAATTTGCTCATTTTAAGTGTACAATTTGATGAGTTTTGGCAAAAGTATATAGTCATGTAGCACCACCACCACCCTGATATAAAACATTTCCAGCACCCTGTGTGCCCTTTGTAGTCAATCTCATTCCTCCGCTCCTCTTCCCTGGCACGCATTGATCTGCTTTCTGTCACTGTGGTTTTGGCTTTCTTAAAATTTTTTATAAATTCTACAATATATGCTTTATTTTTTGCGCCTCATTTCTTTCACTTAGTATAATGTTTTTGGGATTCATCCAAGTTATGTGTATCAACTGCTAGTTCCTCCTTATTGCTGAATAGTGATTCGTTGTATAATTTGTTTACCCATTCACCTGTTGAGGCGCATTTGAGTTGTTTCTGGTTTGTGCTATTACCAATAAAGCCTCTATGAACATTATAATATAAATCTTGATGGCAACATGTGTTTTCTCTTGGAGAGGGATTGCTGAGTCATATGGTAAATGTAACATAGTGTGATTTAATCCAGACCTATTTCTAAAGCCTTTTATAGGACCTTAGACCTATTGAACCTTAGTTTAGGGAGTATTATTTAAAGCAAAAAAAAAAAAAAATTTTCCAACTTTAGGCTGTTAATAATGAGAATGTAAACTATTGTAAGTTCAATCTTAATGAAACTGCAGTTACTTCTTGGCTTGCAGAGGACTTATACTAGGAGAATTAAAGAGGGGAAAATGGGTAAAAAGGCATTTTAGCTCCTGGGCACACCTGATTTATCCCATCTGACAGGTCTACTTTGTTTAGCTCAAAAAGTATAATATGGCCAGCCAGAGAAAATGGCAATTACTACAGGGATTAGTTTGCCAACCACTGCAGTGGAGCCTTTATATTTCCTCTTGATACTGCAAAGGCAAAACAAAGCAGAAAAGACTAGACAAAATGCCCAAACTAGTTACCCAGATGCCTGGGAAGAATAGCAGCAATTTTGACCGAACAGCAATCAGCATGAGCCAGCCTTTCCTAGACTTGTCTAATGATAAGAATCGCTTGGGATGCTGATTAAAACGACAGATTCCCAGGTCTCATAACCCTCCCCCCAACCAATTGCCAAATCAGGATCTTCTGGGGAGGGACCTAGGAATCTGATCAGCAATTTTAACAAGCACCTACATGATTCTTATTGAGTAGTTTTGGGAAACACTGGGAAGAGCTGATCATTAGTTTATGCCACAAACAAATATTCCCAGAGTCTAATGACACTTTTTGAGTTGCTGTTTTGGGGATTTGCATTCTGAGGCCTCCCAGAGATTCACTATGCTGTTTGCAGGTGTGGACTGCCACTGTTCTACCAGTCCCAGCCGAAGAATGCTCCTGTGACCTTCATTGTGGATGGAGCAGTGGTCAAGTTTGGCCAGGGTTTTGGGAAAACAAATATATATACTCAGAAACAAGAGCCCCCTAAGAAGGTAATTATCATCGAAGGAGACTGCTTAAGATAGCTACAGATTTAGACCAGAGTTTTAAATAAGATTACAGTGCATGAAAAACTGTCCTTGATGCATGCATGCTTGCTTGCTTGCTTTCTTTTTTCTTTCTCTCTTTCTTTCTTTTCTCCTTAAGAGGTAGATTCTTTATTAAGAAAATGCCATTTTTGTGTATGAGCAGATGGTACAGAATTATAACACCTATTATGTATTTTTTTTTCTTTCCTATAGTTGCCTTGTGAGTAAGTCTAGAAATTGTATGGTTATTAGTCACATTTATTTCCTTCAAAATTTCTTCTTTTTCTAGTGTGAACAATTAAATACTGAATGAACTAGGCTGATTTTTTGATATTCTTTAAAAATCCCTCGTGGCAAATGTTAGAAAACTATAATGTAAATGAAAATATTGGCACCTTTACATAGGTCAGCCTATCCCAAAGAGGTAGGTGTCCCCCTTACACACAGCCCTGCACACAGGCATGTGCACATGCACACGCATGCATACACACACACACACACACACACACACACACACCACTCATGGATCTTGTGTTAAATTAGGCTAACTTCTATTCCTGCTACTCCAGGTGATGATGACCAAACGGACTAAAGACATGGGCAAGTTCAGCTCTGTCACTGTGTCTACCATTGATGAAGAGGAAGAGGAGATTGAGGCTGTAAGTGCTTCTGCTCTCAGGAGAGATGGAATTTGGGATGGGGGAGGAAAAGGGACTCTAGAACTACAGCCTCTGATTGGAAGACAAATTAGAGACTTCGCATTTAGACCCTGCTCTGCTGGTAAGAAACTCTATGACTAGGCTAGTTCCTATTTCCCTGGATCTCAGAGAGATCTGTAAAATGAGAACGAGGAAGTTAGATGAGATCAGTGACTTATTTTTTTCATGTAGTTTTTCAGATGCCTTAGAGGGCACAGCCCTCATCCCTTTTCATTTGAAAAACTGTTGGACTAAATTGCTGCAGGTCCCTTTTAGTCCAGCTCTGATGGCTTGTGTGTCTGCCCTTAGCAATAGCAGCAATTACCTTTATGGTACTTCAGTATAATGATGTTTACCGAGAGATGTTATGTGTTATTTTACAAATGGCTTCAGTTGAAACCTGAACTCTCCTGGATTATTGAAAAGGTACAGATATGAAAGGGAACAGAGTCCTGCCATTTCAGTAATGATTTCATGATTTGAGTAGTATAATTTACTACTTATGGTCTTTGTTGTTATTCCTCAATGAGGCTGCTGGTGTAAGGACACTTTTTTCCTTCAGAGAGAAGTTGCCGACTCATATGCACAGAATGCTAAAGTGATCGAAAAACAGCTGGAGCGCAAAGGCATGAGCAAGAGGCGACTGCAAGAGCTGGTGAGTAGCGTGGGGTAGCAAGGTAATTGTTTGCATTTCTTGGTCTGAAAGACCTTCCAGCAGACAGGCAAACCCTTAGAAAGTCTACTGGGAATTATTAGGGTAGTTGGCTGCCAGCTTTCTAACCCCAATCGGTGACTGTTGGTGTACCCAGCTCTGTAGCAGTGACCGCAGAATCAAGGCCCCAAGTCATGATACTTGTTAGATAGCCCTAATTAGCATATTTTAATCTGCTACTTGTCCAAGGGCAGGGTTTTTAGTTGCTCTTCCAGGAAATGATGGCCTACGATATTGCTACCTTGGTGATACCAGAATTGGGGTTGGTTTTGCTTCTTAAAGCGCTGGTGGGTGCCCTGCCTCCACCACAGAAAGTATACATCACGAACATCTAGACCTCAGAGTCCCCAGTCGCCACTTGAGGAAAGCCTGGTTGAGTGCATTAGGCAACAGGAGTCCCCAACTGCCACTTTGGGAATTCTATCCTATCTGCATCAGGGCCTGAGAGTCCAAAGCCACCAGCACTGGGGGTTTTCTGCATTAGTCATTGGATCATCTTAGAGCATGTACATCTATATATGATGGTGCCTAGATTTTTGCTTTTTTGACAATAATTAAAATATTTCATTAAAATCAGACATCACTTCATTGGTGCCTAGTCAAAAGGTATACCAGTCTCTTATAATCAGTGGAGTTTTGGTGACAGAGGTGGTATGTCCTGGGAATTGCTTTACCTTGCCATAGTGGTTTAGAGCAGCATTCGTCAAACTTTTTAAGGTGAAAGGTCAGTGCTTTCTTTTTTTAAATTTCTAATTTGTCATGAATGGATTTATAATTTATAAAATAAATTGACCTCAATATTTGTTAGATTATTATTAGTCTGTCAGATTGCTATAAAAGTTTCTGAATGCTTACTCTCAATTTTTATACATATCTTGCATGGACTGATAACAAACAGTTCATGGACTACACAACTTTAAGTAGCACTGTTGTAGAATGATGTTCTTGGCCAGGCGCGGTGGCTCACACCTGTAATCCTAGCACTCTGGGAGGCGGAGGCAGGAGGATTGCTCAAGGTCAGGAGTTCGAAACCAGCCTGAGCAAGAGCAAGACCCCATCTCTACTAAAAATAGAACGAAATTAATTGGCCAACTAAAAATATATATAGAAAAAAAATTAGCCGGGCATGGTGGCACATGCCTGTAGTCCCACCTACTTGGAAGGCTGAGGCAGGAGGATTGCTTGAGCCCAGGAGTTTGAGGTTGCTGTGAGCTAGTCTGACGCCAAGGCACTCTAGCCCGGGCAAAAGAGCGAGACTCTGTCTCAAAGAAAAAAAAAAAAAACCAGAAAAAGAATGATGTTGTTCTTCCTGTTCTGCCAAGAAAAGGATACTGGTATGCCATGATATTGATTCCCTCAGCCCTTGGGGGATGGGGTACTGGGGCTCCTGGAATCCCTACACTGACTTCCTTTGGCTGCAGCCTTGTCTGCCTACAAATAGCATTTTCTATGTGTGCTGTGACATCAGAAAGGTTGGAAAGTAGTCGCTAAAGACGCATAATGATTTTAGAACCACTATTCTAGTTTGTACACTAAATCAACATTAATGGAGAGTGTTTGGGGGTGGTTAAAATAAGGAAGGAAAATAAGAATTTTATGTTATGTATCAAGACATACACATTTTTTCCTTTCCAGGCTGAACTCGAAGCCAAGAAAGCGAAAATGAAGGGGACCCTGATTGACAACCAGTTCAAGTGAGCACGACCTTTCTCTGAGCGCAGACTGGAGGCAAGCATTTAGAGCAGGAAGAAAAGTAACTTCTTCATTACGTCGACTGATTCCCATTTATGTCCCAGTAGAACGCTTTACGTTGCTTCTCATAGATTCTCCTGCATTCAGTGAGATGTTTAACTGAGTCCATTTGACCTTCCCAGGAGATGGATTTTGCTAAATCTTTTCTGTGTATAAGTTTTCTGTGCTATTCTTTGTCCATTTGACCTGCTTCCCGGGAGATAGATTTTGCTAAATCTTTTCTGTGTGTAGGTTTTCTGTGCTGTTCTTTGTCCATTTGATGTAAACTTCAGCTTTGTAGAAACTGTGAATAGATCAGTGCTTGGGTGTCTCTAGTTTCTAAAATGGCTGTTTTCCTTCTTCAAAGTTAATATGTTTAAAGATCTTTTGAAAAAATATTATGGCATGTCATAGAGAAAAGCTGCATGAATTATATTTAGTTTCAGCAAGTGAGATCCTTTTAAGTAACCCTGTCTTGGCTCTTAGAATTGGCTATGAGTTTGCATCTTTCTATTGTCAGAGAAGAATCATTAAAAGCCAAAATCTGCATAAAGCTTCCTTTATTTCAAACATTGAAGCTGTAGGTGAGACATCCCATATCATACTTTACACTTAAGGAAAAGCTAGATTGCAGTGAGGGGGTAGGATAGCTCAGATCTGCATGAAAATAGGGTCTCAGTAAGTAACCCAAGGGAGCTACCATCTAGTTAGCTAGCTGAGAGTACTGCTTCCCTGTGTGGGTACGTGGGGTGGGGGGGAGACATTAGAGATCAAGAAATGATACTGACATAAACAAAATTATCTGTTAGGTATCTTTTATTTTACATTTGCTATTTGCCGAGGAGTGTTGTATGTATAGATACTAATTTGTGTCACACTGCTTCAGTGATATCAATAGCCATGTATTTGTATCCATGTTTTTATTGGTTTACTTGTATTACAAAGTGTGGGGACAGGAGGTGTGTTAATCTACTAGTATTATCTACAATAAGTTGCACTTAGTAGGTGTAACTTCCAGGGTATGTTTGAGAGGTGCTGCTGCGAAACAGTGGGATGGTTTTCTTTGCTGTCTTTCTGATTTCCTTATTTCTCAACCTACTGAAAAGTAGGTTGGATGTGAGCTAGCAAGAATTAGAAAAGAAATGGGGTAGGGTCTTGGGAAGGCCCAGAGTGGCCCAGAGTACCATCTTCCCAGTTACTCTCCTGTATCCAATGAGGTCTTCCTCTCTACCACATTTCTTGTCCTCATTCTGAGAAAGAATTAACCATCATGTGGATAACTAACCCTAACTTGCTCACAATTCTTTAACCTCAACTCCAGACAATGACCTTTACCTTTACTCCACTTTAGCCACAAACTCCCATGACTGTGGCCTGGATATCATCCAGTCCCCAGTCCCTGGGCTGCAGACCAGTTCTGGTCTGTGGCCTGTTAGGAACTGGGCCGTACAGCAGGAGGTGAGCGAGAGGCTTCATCTGTATTTACAGCCGCTCCCCATCGCTCACATCTCTGCCTGAGCTCCGCCTCCTGTCAGATCAGCGGGGGCATTAGATTCTCATAGGAGCATGAACCATGCTTGTACACTGCACTTGCAAGGGATATAGATTACATGCTCCTTACGAGAATCTAATGCCTGATGTTCTGAGGTGGAGCTGAGGCGGTGATGTTAGCACTGGGGAGTGGCTACAAATACAGATTATCATTAGCAGAGAGGTTTGACTGCACAGACCATAATCAGTTGCTTGCAGGCTCATATCAAAACTCTATCAGTGAGTGACAAGTGACAATTAAGCTGCATCTGGTGGCAAGCTGTAAGCCAGAATCCAATACTTATGTTAGTCCACACAGGACCCACCCATTGTTTTATTTGCCACTTCCATCTGTGCCTCTTTCCCGCCCTGAGCACTTGTCTCAGTCACAGCTTTAGTAAGCCCATGTGCTAACCCTAGCAAAAATGAGTAAAAAACAAACGTCACTGGAGAACATCTTTGAAGAGGGGGAAAAGCCCAATTATGAGGCAGCAGAAGACTCTAAGACTGCCAACAAGATGAAAGCTGCATTTAAAAGAAAGTGCCAAGAGTCCTATTTAAATTACGGGCTCATTGCAACAGGTAATTCACATTCTCCAAGCCCACTTTGTGTTAAATATAATATGTGGGACCAGCTATCCAATGAAGCCATGAAACCTTCAAAACTGTTTCACCACATGGAGACCAAGCACCCTGCGTTAAAAGACAAGCCTTTAGAGTTTTTTTGAAAGAAAAAATGGTGAACATGAAGAACAGAAGCAATTATTGAAGGCCACCACTTCATCAAATGTGACTGCATTGAGAGCATCATTCTTAGTGACTAACCACATTGCTAAAGCTAAGAAGCCGTTTACTGTTGGTGAAGAGTTGATCTTGCCTGCTACTAAGGAAATTTGCTGTGAAATTTTAGGAGAGGCTGCAGTTCAAAAGGTGGCACGTGTTCCTCCTTAAGCTAGCACCGGAGCTAGATGAATTGATGAAAGAGCAGAGGATATTGACGCACAACTGTTAGGATTAGTAAGTCATTGTGGTATGTGATCCAGGTTGATGCAAGTCTACCGATGTTGAGAACAAGGCAACAATGCTTGTTTTTGTGCGATCTATTTTTTAAGAGGATGTGCATGAGGTCATGTTATGTGCATGTTTGTTGCCAACCAACACCACAGCTGCAGAACTATTCAAGTCTTTGAATGATTACATATCAGCAAAACTGAATTGGTCATTTTGTGTCGGTATGTGCATGGATGGAGTGAGTGGCTGCTATGACTGGATGGCTTTCTGGTTTCACTACTCAGGTCAAGGAGGTTGCTTCTGAATGTGAGTCTACGCACTGTGTCATCCATAGAGAACTGCTGGCTAGCTGAAAAATGTCACCTGAACTAAATGTTTTGCAGGATGTGATTAAAATTATCAACCACATTAACATACATGCCCTTAACTCACATCTGTTCATGCAGCTCTGTGAGGAGATGGATGCAGAGCACACACATCTTCTCTTATACACAGAAGTGAGATGGCTTTCTAAAGGTAGATCACTGGCCAGAGTTTCTGAATTATGAGAGCCTCTCCAGAGATTTCTTTTAGAAAAACAGTCACCACTGGCAGCACATTTCAGTGACACAGAATAGATCGCAAAACTTGCTTGTGTGACATATTCAACCTGCTCAATGAGCTCAAATCTGTCACTTCAGGGGAAAGTGACAACTGTGTTCAAGTCGGCAAATAAAATGGCTGCATTCAAAGCCAAACTTGAATTATGGGGGTGACAAGTGAACATAGGGGTTTTTGACATGCTTGAAACATTAGCAGAGATTTTGAAAGAGACTGAGCCAGGGCCTTCTTTCTCCCAGCTGGTGCATGCTCACCTCTCTCAGCTTTCAAAAGAGTTTGAGCATTACTTCCCAACCACAAAAGACTCCCGAACCGGGAAGGAATGGATTTGCAACCCATTTGTGAATCAGCCAGGTGAATCAACTTTGTCCGTGCTAGAAGAGGATCAACTGCTTAGATCGCAAATGATGGTGGCCTAAAAAGTATATTTGAGGCCGGGCGCGGTGGCTCACACCTGTAATCCTAGCACTCTGGGAGGCCGAGGCGGAAGGAACACTCAAAGTCAGGAGTTCGAAACCAGCCTGAGCAAGAGTGAAACCCGGTCTCTACTAAAAAAATAGAAATTAATTGCCAAACTAAAAATATATAGAAAAAAAATTAGCCAAGCATGGTGGTGCATGCCTGTAGTCTCAGCTACTCAGGAGGCTGAGGCAGAAGGATTGCTTGAGCCCAGGAGTTTGAGGTTGCTGTGAGCTAGGCTGATGCCACGGTACTCACTCTAGCCCGGGCAAAAAAGCAAGACTCTGTATCAAAAAAAAAAAAGTATGTTTGAGACAACTTCAAACCTCCATATGTGCTGTATTAAAGCCAAGGCAGAATATCCTGAGGTTGCCACAAAAACACTGAAAAGCAATGAAAAGGCTGCTTCCATTGCCAACATCCTATCTTTATGAAGCAGGGTTTTCTGCAGTGACAGCAACCAAGACGAGATTATGGAGTAGACTGGACATAAGCAAGACACTTTGGGTGTCACTGTCTCCCATCACCCCCAAATTCGGACCGTCTAATTGCAGAAAAACAAGTTTAGGGCTCCCACTGGTTCTGTATTATGGTGAGTTGCACAATTATTTCATTGTATATCACAATGTAATAATAATAGAAATAAAGTGCACAATAAATGTGATGCACTCAAATTATCCCGAAACCAACATTCCCTGCAACCCAGCCAATCTGTGGAAAAATTGTCTTTCATGAAACTGGTCCCTGGTTCCAAAAATGTTGGAGACAGCCGATCTATACCACCTCTGAAATCCAATATTCTATTCTCTGACCACAACCTCCTGTCATTGCTACTCTAATATGCTCACTTCCTCTAACCTGTTTGTTTTGTTTTAGATTTGAAGGATGATTATTTTTATTAGCAGTACTAATGAAAAATTGTAGTAATAGCAACAATAATCCTAGCTACTTTTTACTGAATATCTACTATGTGTCAGGCTCCATGGAAAGCACTTTACAGATATTTCTTAAACTAAACATGATAATCCTATGAGATAGGTTTAACTCTTACCATTCTCATTTTAGAAATGAGTACTCTGAGACTCAGAGAGTTTAAGTTTCCCAAGAGCCCATTGCCAGTGAGTGATAAAGCCAAGAATCTGACTCTAAAACCTGAGCTCTTAACTGCTATGCTGAACTACTTCTCCTGTGGACTTTTAAAAAAACATATTACTGAGAACAGATCATAATTTCATTTTGAGAAAGCAAGTAAAGTAGGGCCGGGCACGGTGGCTCACGCCTGTAATCCTAGCACTCTGGGAGGCCGAGGCAGGCGGATTGCTCAAGGTCAGGAGTTCAAAACCAGCCTGAGCAAGAGCAAGACCCCGTCTCTACTAAAAATAGAAAGAAATTAATTGGCCAACTAAAAA
>CAUYRT010068142.1:0-11093 GCA_963574885.1 Lepilemur ruficaudatus | reverse complement strand
GTGGATCGCTCAAGGTCAGGAGTTCGAAACCAGCCTGAGCAAGAGCGAGACCCCATCTCTACTAAAAATAGAAACAAATTAATTGGCCAACTAAAAATATATATAGAAAAAAATTAGCCAGGCATGGTGGCGCATGCCTGTAGTCCCAGCTACTTGGGAGGCTGAGGCAGAAGGATTGCTTGAGCCCAGGAGTTGGAGGTTGCTGTGAGCTAGGCTGATGCCACGGCACTCAGTCTAGCCTAGGCAACAGAGTGAGACTCTGTCTCAAAAAAAAAAAAAAAAAGTTAGTGAATTACCTAATATGTGTTCTGGTATAAAATCAGACTTTAAAATGAGCCATTTATTCCAAAGTTTCATTAGCTTTCCCAGTAATGAAAACCGGCTTCACTACACACATGACTTTAATGTTCATATATTCAAGTGTGAAACAAGACTGTGGTAAAGCAAGTAGACAAAGTAATGCACGGCTGTGGTTACAATCTCCTGGGTTCACCTACAGTGGCAGGCTCTCATCTCATTTCACTTGTATTTGTTGAAGAAAAGCAGCAGGCAAAGAGAATACAGCTGGGTGCATAGCAAGATAAAAAACATTTTATGGCTTAAACACAATAACCATAATGCAAAAAGCCCTGAGAAATAGAGCAGGGTGAACCAAATTCACTAGAGAATTTCCATGTTTTTACCACAATGACCATTACGCTTCAGAGTACTTAATTTTAGTCTTGAGGCTTATTTAATTATATCATATGGAAGAGTGTTGAATTGGGACTGAAATATAGGAAAGTGTGCTTTAAAGATTGGATTTGTAGTATAAACAAATAGGAAACTATTTAAAAAATAGGAGTATTAAACATGGATGTAGATGGGGGAAGGCACAGATATAAAGCAGCTCTAGAACAAACCTTGCAAGAGCGAGATTGTCCTTACTCATGCCTTGTATGGTTTTCCTAGGTGGAAGACATGACAGATTCCAAGAAAATACTTTGTGACATGCTTTATGCTCTCCACAAAGGTAAATTAAAGACTTCTTCCTTCAGTGAGTTCATATTCCAATGAGGGAGAAGGAAACAGAAGCAACAATTTAAAACATCCTAATATGATAAGTCATATATACGGTGGAAATAATAATATTCTGTCTAGAACAACTGCTGCCACACAGAGATAGGGAACCTGAAGTCTTCAAGCCACATGTGGCTTTCTAGGTCCTTAAGTGGGGACTTTGGATTGGAGTCAAATTTTACAGAACAAATCCTAGATTTGTTTTAAAAATAAAATAAAAGATGAACACAAATGTATTAATAAAAATAAAAGGATTTTATTAAAATAGAAGGCTGCAAAATTTGTTTAATGTGATTTTACAATTGCTTCATCCTGAAATTTTATTCCCCTCATTAATCTGTTTTTATTGAGGGCATAATTTATTTACAATAAAATGCATAAATTTTAAAGAGTACAGTTTGAGTTTTGGCAAATGTATATACTAATGTAACTAATACCATAATCAAGACATAGAACATTTCTGTCATCCAAGCAAGTTTCTCCCTGTACTAATTTATATCACCTTAGCTTAGTTTTGTTTATTTTTGGTTTATGTAAATGGAACCATACATTATGTACCTTTTAATATTCGATTTCCATCAATCAAAAAAAGGCCTATGCTATTGTAAGCATTAGCAGTTTGTTCTTTTCATTGCTGAGTGATGTTCCATTGCACGAATATACCACAATGTATCCATTCTTATGAATATGAATGAGGGGAATTATTGATTCACACATTATGTTCTTAAACTCTTATTAATCTTTTGGTGATCTGAATCATATTTTCAAATGCCTTTGTAGAAAAGTTTGGTCAACAGTATTAATGTAGGGGTAAGGCAGAAAAGAAAGGTCAAGAGAGCCTAAGTGCAGCCATTTTGAGTGATAGCAGACCCTGCTCATCCTGAACAAGGAAGTCACCGGCAAATCGCTGGCCCAGGACCACCTGAGGGTGGGTGAATTACTAGCCTGATGCCTTACAAACTGTTGATGCTCACCTTTTTGGGACAGTAATTTATGATTAACCTTTAAGGCCTAACCACGAGACAATGCTGCTCACCTATGGCTGTTTCCTAACGTGGTTTTTTAACACATAAGAATGTTACCATTGCCCCATAAAGGTCTCCTCCTGCTCAGGAGAGGACCCCTACTCTGTCCGTGGAGTAAGATCTATTGTCTCTCTCTCTCTCAATAAACTTTCTGTCACTAGTAGGCTTGCTCTCAAATTCTTTCACACGCGAAGCCAAGAATCCACTTTGCTGAGCTCAGGGGCCTTTCCTCCTTTCATTAGGACACTCTCTGCATCTATGTTTCTTGAGAAATGGTGTATTTCTTAAGAACTTATACAGAATAACTTTTTTTTTAATGTACACCAATGATACACTTTTGAAACCTATCTCCTCCTCTTTCATCCACCATTAATGTCATTGCTATGGAATACACCATATCATCATTCACCTGGAATGCTGAACCTTGAGGTAGGGACAGTATCTCTTTACCATTGTGATCCCAGTCTTAGTACATGGCCAAAGAGTAGTAAATACTTGTCAAATGAAATATCTGCTTTGCTAAATCACCCAAACTGACATTTCACTGGTATAGTTTAATTACTCCTGCTCATCTGCAACCCAATCTCATCAGCACAAGATGAAAAGTTATAGGAGCCAGGAATTAACATTTAAATCCCAGATGGAGCTGATGAGGCAGCAAATGCAAGAAAAGATGCCTAAAACATTATACAATCCTATGAAATGACACTGCAACTATACTATTAAAAAATAACAAATTAAGGAGTAAAGAGCCCAGTGGGATACTATTTGACAAATGTTGAAGATACTAAGCTAGAATAAATCAGAAGTGACACCTTTTTGCAAGAGGATGGGGAGAAATTCGTTCAATTTATGTGTTGTCTGTTGTTAAAATAATTTTATACACATCACTGCCATCAGGACTGTTTACTAGCAGAACATGATGTTGCATTTGAAGCCACTAGGTGATAGTTTCTGGAGCTGAAAATCGACAAATTCTATATACGTGCGCATACACACACATGTACGCAAACACCTCCAAAAGTCAACACTATGGAAGATTCTAGCCAGAAGTGGTGGTGATCATTTAGGCCAAAAAATAAGTATTTTACAGATTTACTTCTCCTGAATTAATTAAGTTTGGAGCTTAGAAGATTCCATTAAAATATGGCTGTCCAAGGGCCAAATACCTATTCTGAATTTGTACCTTTGCTACAGTGATTCATTCCCAGATATTCCATCCTGCATTGCCCTCTTGTTGACAAGTTCTTTCACACTCTACATCCAATGCATCAGCAAATTGTTCACCTACAAAATGTGTCCCAGACATGACCACTTTTCTCCACCTCCACTCTGGTCCAAGTTACCATCATCTCTGTATTACTACAATATCCTTCTAAATGGTCTCCCTGCTTCCAACCTCATTCCTCTTGGCTGATTGTCAACCCACCTGACAGTGTGATTCTTTTAAAAGATGAGTTAAATCATTGTCATTCTATTTCCCTCCTGACACTTCACCTCCTATCATTCCACTCATTTACACCCTCCACTCCAGCTACTCCCTAAAGGTCCTTGAACATGCCAGGGATGCTCCTTCCTTGGGATTGTGCTAGTACTTCCCTCTCCCTATTCTTACTCAGGTCTTTGCCCAAATGTCACCTTCTCAGGGAAGCCTGCTCAGAACACTTGAATCAAATCCCAACACCCTGCTGCCTTCGAATCCTCCTTATGCCAAAGCATTCATCGTGGTCTATTTTTCTATTGTTCATTTATTTATTACATATCATTTATTATTTCTCTTCCCCAACTAGCTCCATAAAGGCAAGCTGCACAAATTCTTGTCTATTATGTTCACTAATACATCCCAAGTGTCCAATGCTTAGCATATAGTGGGTACTACATAAATATTTAATGAAGACATGAATAACCTTGCATTAGATGCTTCTCGAATGAAGGTCTTCCTTGAGGTTAACTTTAGTAAGGAATGTTTAGAAACCATTTTGAAAGATACTATTAGAATTATTTTAGGTCAATTTTTATTTTTAAAAATTTTTTTTAATGTTTTAGGGTTTTTATTTTTATTATTATTTTTTAAATTTCAGAATATTACATGGGTACAAACATTTAGGGCATACGTATTGCCTTTGCATCACCCAAATCAGAGCTACAAGTGTGCCCATCCATCCCCCAGTGAGCACTGTACCTATTAGGTGTGAATATACCTTCCCTCTCCTCCCCCCTCATCTGCCTGACACCTGATGAATGTTACTTCCATATGAGCGCATAAGTATTGATCAATTAGTACCAATTTCATGGTGAGTATATGTAGTGCTTGTTTTTCCATTCTTGTGATACTCTGCTTAGGAGAATAGGCACCAGCTCCATCCAGGATAATACAAGAGGTGTTAGTTCACCATTGTTTTTTGTGGCTGAGTAGAACTCCATGGTATACATATGCCACATTTTATTAATCCACTCATGTACTGATGGGTACTTGGGTTGTTTCCACATCTTTGCAATTGTGAATTGTGCTGCTATAAACATTCGGGTTCAGAAGTCATTATTATAGAATTATTAAATTTTATAAAGAAATCTAGGTAAAAAAAATGATCTTATGTGGAGTGGAGGAGTGTTGTTAAAGGAAGAAAAATTTACAATTTTCCTAGGTAGTTCATCTAGTATATAACTTGCTAGAAATTAAGAACAATAAGCTTGATTTTTACCCTGCAAGGAAAATATTGCCATATTCTACCATGTTATTTGTCAAATTCAGTTGTCTATGGCACATGATGAATGTTGAGAAATCCTAGAGGAAGGAATTATGTCTCATATTGTTCAAGCCTTGACATTGCTCTAAGGATTTATGGAATCACATCTAAAACAAAATATGTGCCTCCCACACATCAGTCGTTCACATACCGTTATTACTTATATTTAAATATTGTTTTCTTTTTAAATTGACACATTAAAAAACTAAATATATATAACCACTGAAGCTTTGTATCACTGCCACTAATAGAAAATCAGCATCACTTGCCATAAATAGATGAAAAAAATAAAAATATATACATAATTAAAATTTTTAAAAATTACTAAATTCTGGCCAGATACTGTTGCTAGCCCAATGCTCTGAGTTTGAGATATTCTTCCTCTTTGTTGAAAAAGGAGAAAATAAATGTGTTAAAAGGTATGAAAACATATACTGTACAAATACTGTAATATAAAACCAAAACTTTCTTTTTGACCTCATCAGAAGGATAGAAAGACAATTTAATGGTATAACTTTCTTACTATGAGAGTCTAGATGTCCAGATTTCTCCTAAAATCATCTCAAATCACTAGGGCCACAGGATGACTAGTGTGGACTTTGTCATCCAATATCTGGACATAAATGCTGACCCTGCCAATTACTGGCTCTGCAACCTTGAGCTAGACATATAATCTTGCCAAATTTTATCTTCCTCCATCTGTGAAATAGCAGAAATAGTACCTCGTTTGATGATATATATGACAATTAAATAATATAACACGTGAAAGCACAAATCAAGCGTTTTAAGTGTTAACTCGCTTCTTGGTTAAAAAAGATTCTTGGCCTTGAATTTCAATGAGCAAAATCCTCTCTGTTCATTCAGACCACCGTGAGTCCTCATTGTTAAGGGCTCAGAGATCTACTTAGTGGCTTATGGTTTGTATTTTATAATTGACATTTATATTAAAATATCATTATAGTTTTAGAGGGGGTTGTTAATGGATATTCTTAAACAGCAAGTGCTATAGACTGAATGCTTGTGTCCCCCTCAAAGTTCATATGTTGAAATCCTAACCCCTAATGTAATGAAGATGAGAGGAAATAAGGCAAAGTTGCTGAACTTCTTGAATTTTACGGAAGAACCATAAAACTAGAACATTATTCTTCAAGATAATGGAGGAATAGGTGCCAAGATGATTCAGAGATCATCACAGCCGCCTCCTGGGTTTCAAAAAGGGGGACCGTTGCCTTCCTTTCAAAGGCCAGACAGTCCCTGCCCAAAGCCATGGGGCAGGGCTGCCTGGCAGAGCCCTAAGAACATGACTGCTGCCTCTCTGGGCCTGGGGGGCAAAGCTTCAGGAGAAAGAGGCTGACTCTTGAGCCTTAAGATCTCATGGATTTTTCCTGACAACTTAGATTTGCTTGAGGACTGTTACTCCTTTCTTGTTTCCTATTTCTTCCTTTTGGCATGGAAATATCTATCCTACATCTGTCCCACTATTGTATTTTGGAAGCACATATCTTGTTTGATTTCACAGATTCACAGATGGAGAGCAATTTGCCTCAGGATGAATTGTACCTTGAGTCTCACCCATATCTGATTTAGATGATATTTAAGTGAGACTGTGGAATTTAGACTTTAGAGTTGATGCTGGAAAGAGTTATGACTTTGGGGGCTGTTAGGATGTAATGAATATAGTTTGCATGTGAAAAAGACATCAATTTAGGGGAGCAGGGGCAGAATGCTATAGACCGAATGGCTGTGTTCTCTCAAAATTTATATACTGAAATCCTAAACCCCAATGTGATCGTTTTAGGAGGTGAGGCTTTTGGTAGGTGATTTATGAGGTCAGAGCCTTCAGGAATAATATTAGCACCCTTACAAAAGAGATCCCAGAGAGCTGCCTTGCCCCTTTCGCCATGTGAGGACACAGCAGGAAGGTACCATCTATGAACCAGGAAGCAGGCCCTTGCTAGACACTGAATATGCTAGGGCCTTAACCTTGAACTTTCCAGTCTCCAGAACTGTAAGAAATAAATTTCTATTATTTATAAAGCACCCAGTTTATGATATTTTGTTATAGTAGCCAAGATAGACTAAGATGGCAAACCTAGCCGGTTTTGAATGGAGAATGACAGTAAATGATAGGAGATAAGTGAGGTTGCTTTGGGAACAGGATGATCTCTCAGCCTCTGCAGCTAAAAATCCCATCTATACCAGTAGAGGGCTAGCCCAGAGTATCAAGATATAAAACTTGGTTGGGCTGACTTGCTCAAGGACAATTCATCAAAATTAGGAAAATTTGCAAAGGTCACTACTGACTCATCAAGAACATCCAACATTTCCAATTATCTCCTGTACCCCATATTTTATCATGCTTCCTTCTTCCTCTATGAGAGCTACATACATTGCAGTAAGAAGAAATTGACATTTGGAGTATGCTTCCCCCATCTGTAGGAAAGCAGAGGCAATTGGGGGTTGATGTATGTCTTTATATTCATATAGCTATTAAAGTGGCCTATTAAAATTATTTGAATAATTCAAAGAATTAAGCAGGAAAACAAGAAATATTTGCAAACCAAGGAAGATACAATCACTTTACTTCTTCGTGAAACACCAATTTTAATTTCACATTTTGTAAAGATAAGATGAAAATGAATATTCATATGTTTCACATTTTTTAAAGGCGAAAGCTAGGGAGAAAAATGCAGACTACAGTGGAAGTTGGTAGTTTAAATTCCCTTTTTAGAGTTTCTAATAACCTTTATCTTCCTGTATTTTCTCCCTTTATTAGTCTTAAGGGACAGCCAGACTTAATTATCTCTTTTTATTAATAATTTGTTTCTTATTTCTTTTGTTTGGCACATTTACTTGTTTGTTACTTTACATGTGGATTAATGAGGGACGGGTAGAAGAGTGAAGACAATGAGATTCTTCTTATATCACCTTTTTTGAGAGAAGTTGGATTTTATTTTCTTATTTAATTTGCAATAGAGGGTTTGTTAGGCTTAAAGGTGTGGGTGGCAGAGAAATTCTTCTTTGAAGGAAAAAGAGCTTATTCATTCAGTAATTATATATGTTAGTAGACAAAGAGAGGATCACTAAGTAAACAAGGGTGCTGGGACAATTAAGCAACTATTTGGAGGGGAAAATCAAGTTACATCACCTTTTACAAAAGACTGAAAATAAATTCAAGATGGACTAGGATTTATGTGTAACAGAAAGAAAGAAAGAAATGAAACTGATGATTTAACTAATTATTTATCTGTTCTTAGGATGTAAAAGAAGAACTCACATCAGAAAAAAAGTATAGATTTATGTTTTAACAATGAAAAAAACCTGGAGAAATTAGCTGATAACAAAGCCATTATAAACTGACAATGTATAAAGTAAATCTATAAAGTGTCCATATTAAATAAGAGCAACATTTAGATCTCACTTGAAGTGGGCCAAAGGACATGAAGAGTAATTAAAAGAAGAAATACAAATTAATAATAAATATAGAACACAAATTCTGATTTTGGTCAAGGTGGAAAAAACACATTCCTTCACTTCTTCTGCTAATTTCAACTAGCACCCTGAATCCACTTTAGAGCAATTATCCAGAAGATTTTGAAAGATGGAATTTAGAAGACGGTTGGGCTAGTGACGAAGGAAGCCTTGACTGCGAGTACCTTATATATTTTTGTCTCATACATACCATGGAATAGATGCTAGAGAAGCCTGTAACTCAAACCACTAAAGGGCACAGTGAAAAACAGAAGTCCCAGGAAAAGCCTGCTCCCTATATCCAGAGGACTGAGAAGAGAACGGCTTTGTGAGATGGATCTCTATTACCCTTCCCGCCCTACTATCACCACAAATGAAGCAGTTCCCCTCCCACTCCCCACCAGCATAGCTTTGGCATCCAGGTAGTGGAACCCCTTTCCTTGCCTCTCCAGGGAGTGTATCTTCCAAATGGTCTGTGCAATGGATCCCTATCAACTCACCCCTTCCTGCAGTGAGCAAATGCCAGTAAAGAGGTGGTAACCCTCCATCTCCCCCTGGTGTGGCTACTGCAGATACAGTGGAGTGGAGCTCTACGAGACTGTGCACATCCCTCACTAAGCAAATGTAAGCAGAGGCAGCATTTCTCTACCTCAACCTCACCTGCCCTCCATCTAGAGAGAAAGGGATCCTTTCAATCTATGTATGAAGTCCCAGACGCACTCTGAAGTGTCCTATGCATGAAACTGACCACAATCAGCATAGCTAAAGCTTTGAGAACTGAATTATAGTATAAAATATCACCCTGGTTTCAGGTTAGCTTCTGAGTAATGCACAAGTGGGGTAAAACAGAGTAACACTTTCTCTAAAGGCTTTGAACGTGAAAACGACAGTTGAATCAGAGCCCTTATAGGTACAAGAATTCTTAACAAAGTATTAGTAAACACATGAAAACACAAAATACACCATGACCAAGTGAGGTACATTCTAGGATGCAAAGTTGGTTCAACACTCAAAAATCAATTAATGCAATCTGCCATATTTATAGTCTAAAAAAAATCTACATGATTATATTAATGGAGGCAGAAAAGCCTTTGATAAAATTTAATGCCTGTTCATGCTAAAAACTCCCAGCAGAGTAGAAACTGAAGGAAACTTCCTCAACATGATAAAAAGCATTTACACATCATATTTACTAGTGACAGACTGATTTCTCCCTAAGATCAGGAGTAAGCCAAGAATGTCTACTGTCACCACTCCTATTCAGCACAGCACTGGTATTCTAGCTAGCGCAATAGGGCAAGCAAAAGAAATATAATCTGAAAAGGAAGAAATAAAATGTTTCTTAGGTTAGGCAAAGAGTTCTTAGATATGAAATCAAAAGCATGATCTTTAATAGAAAGAATTGATAAGTAACACTATATCAAAATGAAAAACTTTTGTTGTGCTAAAGGCACTGTTAAAAGAATGCAAAGACAAGCTACAAACTGGGAGAAAATATTTGTAAATCAAGTGTCCAATGAAATATTTGTATCCAGAATATATAGAGGAGTCTAAACAGTAAGAAACCAAGCAATTCAATTTAAAAATGAGTAAAATACTTAAACACACACTTCACCAAAGATATAGAGATGGCAAATAAGCACATGAAAAGACGTCCAACATCACTAGACCTTAGGGATACGCAAGTTAAAGCCACAGTGAGATACCACTACACACCTATTAGAACGGCTAAACTAACAAAATACTGGCCGTACCTTGTGCTGAGATGTTAGAGCAACTGAATCTTTCATACATTTCTCATGGGAATGTAAAATAGTACCACCATGCTGAGAAGCAGTGTAGAAGTTCCTTATAAACTGATACTTAGCATATGAATGAGCAACTCTATCCCTGAGTGTTTACATCAGAGAAATGAAAGCTTATATTTACACAAAAACCTGAACATACACGAATGTTTATCACCCCAAACTTGAAACAACCCAAATATCCTGCACCAGGTGAATAGCTGAACTGTTGGATACCCATACCATGAAATATTACACAGCAACAAAAAGGGACAAACTGCTGATACACAACAACGTGGATGGCTCTCAAGAGCATTATTCTGAGGCAAAAAAGCCAATTTCAAATAGTTACACAGAGTATAATTTCACTTTATATAAAATTGGCAAATGACAAAATTATAGTGATGGAGAACAGATTAGTGGTGCCAGAGTTGTGAATGAGGGAGGAAGTGATTACAAAGGGATAACACAAGGGAGTTTTTGTAGGGGGGTGATAGAACAGGGCTATAGCCTGACTGTGGTGGTGGTTATACAAATGTACACATATAATAAAATTTATAGAATTATACACTACTCCCCACCAAAAAAAGAAAAGAAAAAAGAGAAAAAGAAGAGGAAGGAGGAGGAAAGTGCAAGGAAAAACTGGTGAAATCCAAATATCTTTCATTTAGGTATTACTATTGTAGCAAAGTCAAATTTCAGTCTTGATAATTGCATTAGGATTAATTATATATGATGTTATTTTAGGGGGAAGCAGGATAAAGGGTACATGGGAATGCTCTGTACTATATATATATATATATATATATATATATTTTTTTTTTTTTTTTTTGAGACAGAGTCTCACACTGTCATCTTGGGTAGAGTACAGTGGTGTCATGGTAGCTCACTGCAACCTCAAACTCCTGGGCTCAAGCGATCCTTGTGCCTCATTCTCCAGAGTAGCTGGGACTACAGGCATACACCACAATGCCCAGCTAATTTTTCTAGTTTTAGTAGAGATAGAG
>CAUYRT010068141.1:0-11861 GCA_963574885.1 Lepilemur ruficaudatus | reverse complement strand
GGTTTTTGAATGTAACAAGATAAGTCAACTTGAGTGGTAATATATTTTGGGAAATCAGCTCACTACAAATTGTGACTGTAAACATTGTACTGTAAATGTTTTGTAGTTTTCCCCCAATAAAATTTTTGGAAAAAAAAAAATTTCTTGTATTCTGTACTATTTGATGGTACTAGAAATTTGGAATTTTCAATTTTTTGCTATGTGCCAGAGTCTCATAGAATTCTAGCTGAAGTTATTAGGAAAAGGCTTATGTAAGGAAATTATAGCCCTATTATATAAAATTAGAAGTAAATAGATGAAAACATATAAAACCAAATTATTTTTATTTTCTTATAAAAATTATATATAAATTGTTTAGCATTTATTAAAAGCCTAAAGTGTCACTATTTTTACATAAAATTATATATACAGACATTGCAGACATTGTTTAGTATTCTTATTAGCTGCTTATGTCTGCTCTGTGGCATAGGTACTCATTTTCCTGGCCTTACAAGTAAGTGTGAAATGTACTTCTAGAAAGAGAGCCTCACTGATGAGATATATCTAATCGAAAACTAAAAAATTAAATATGACTGTGTGTTTCATTCAAAATAACTATCTATACTTGACCAAAAATATAGATATCTATCTACTGGGTTTTTCACACATTTAATTTTAAAATGAATTATTTTAAATAGGCATGAAGTGTGAAAATGCAATTTTCGAAGTTTGTCTATGCTATTTGTCATAAACATATGCAAAGGCCAGTTAAAAGCAACAATAAAGGAACAGTAGAGATCATGAAATTCTTGAAAATTGTATTTTTAACCCATAACCTTACCTATGAGACAACTACCAAATTGCTACACATTTTCTCTTTACTTTTTGGGGATTTGTGATTTCTATTAAGTTTGAAAGATTTCTACTTTTTTCAAGCCTAATACTTTTGCTTTATACATTTGTGAACAAAGTTTGATTATGGCCTAGTTACAGAACTATAAAATTCATTTGAAAGCTTACAACTTAGATTTTACTGTATTATCTTTTTAATATATATTATTTGCTCAAAACTTAAATTTTACTGTATAGATTTTTGGTATTTTAATATATAATATTCGCTCACTATGCTCAGTTAATAAATCGTAAATTGTAAATTTTTTCACAGTTACTTGAGAAAATGATCACCGTTCATATTATTCTCAAAAGTACTGTTTTCTGAATTTCTGTTTTGTTTCTTTCCAGACGGTGGGTGCGGCTGCTGTTTGGACGAGAGTTCCCCCTGCAGGATCTTCTGGTGGTCTGGGATGCCTTGTTTGCAGACGGCCTCAGCCTGAGTTTAGTCGATTATATCTTCATAGCCATGTTACTCTACATCCGAGATGCTTGTAAGTGTTAATGACCTTGCCTACATTTGACTAGGTGGTCCTGATTTTTTAAAATGTTTTCCGTTTCAGGTATACTTTATATTTTATTATCTGATTTACATATACCTAAATTTTTATAGTAGATAATATATTGAAATTTCAAAGAAACATACAAAACATCTTGTTAACCATGTACATATTGGAAGATGTGAGTGATTTTATCCTGAGAGAACTGAAATATTCTTCAGAATCATTTTTCTAAAGACTTTACTCCTGCTTTAATCTTCTCATTGCACATATTTGTGAAACACAAAGTAGCATTTGCAAAGCCAGTATTTCAGATATGTTTAGAGCTCCACCTTCTGACAGGTAGGGAGTATTCAAAGATATTTATCAGGAGATTAGACCTGTTTTTATATTAAAAAAATATCAACACCTTGCCATTAATAATTAAATATTATGTTTAAGGGTATTGTAACTTCTTCCTAGTTATATTTTAGCAAAATGCATTTCTCACGGTGCCTAATGATAGATGTGTTCCCATCTCCTCAGATCTACATTCAGGGTATTTGCCATAACCAGAAAGCTAGTGCCTATCTTTTTTGAATAGTCTGATGGTCCTCAGCTTGAAGAAAATATCAGAGCATGTTTTAAATTTCAAAATACCTCAAATTGTTTTCCTTTTCAGAGAAATAATCAAATCTGTACCAAATAACATTCGTAAGCCTAAATATAATTAGGAAACATTGCACAAAGTGATATGATTTAATTAGGAAATAGAAAACTATTGTAAGCATGAGACTTTGTCAGAAGAACATATACTATTTGGAGTCATTCGTAATCGTGACTATTAAATTGCTACATTGGTTTCTTTATTTGTTCATTGAACACCACTTGTGCCAGATGCTCTTGTTATGCCTCTGGTAACACTAGTATTTAAAATTTTAAATTATACTTTTTTGATTACCCCAAAATTACTTAGAATAAATAAGTGACAGGAACACCACATTTTATCCAAAAATGGTAGATTTTGTTCTGTGCCTTGAAGGTCGAATAGTTTGAGTTTTGACAGACAGAGTAAAAGTTTCTTCCTTCCAAGCTAGAGCTAATAATATAAGAACATGAAAATCATATGAGGGAACATCTGGAAAGTAGAGAAGGATGATTGGGTAGATTTGATAGATACTGGATTTTAGGAGATTCAATACTAATCTCGCTTTTAAAGTTGTATTTTTTTAAAAAATGTAAGTAATAAAGAAAAGGAATGAGGAATTTTTTTTACTCTTTTAGGAAAAAAAATGCTTTGGATAATATTTTTATAAAACTTTCCAAATCAAACAACTACTGAAATGTATTCTGATTTTCTATAATTATAAACAATTATCAATATTCTCTCTCTCTTTTTTTTTTTGTTGGAGACAGAGTCTCGCTCTGTTGCCTGGGCTGTGATGTCAGCCTAGCTCACAGCAACCTCAAACTCCTGGGCTTAAGCAATCCTTCTGCCTCAGCGTCCCAAGTAGCTGGGACTACAGGCATGCACCACCATGCCTGGCTAATTTTTAAATACATATGTTTAGTTGTCCACCTAATTTCTTTCTATTTTTAGTGGAGATGTGGTCTCACTCTTTCTCAGGCTGGTCTCGAACTCCTCAAGCGATCTACCCACCTCGACCTCCCAGAGTGCTAGGATTACAGGTGTGAGCCACCGCGCCCAGCCTTGCTCTTTTTTTTTTTTATTTTGGTGTATCGCCACTATTCATTTTTTAATTAATCATCCTATCTCCTATTCTAATGTCTACTCTTTTAATATTATAAAACATGGTAAATTTTTGGCAGCTGAAGCCCTTATACATTTTTAACCTTCCAAATGATCAATTTATAAAACATGTGGAAAAATGCAGGAGTAATGAAATTGTTTATTCATTTCAATATTTAGTCTAGCATTTTAATTTTGTTGATTAAGTCTATCACAGTGGATGGGATCTCCTAAAAATAGAATGAATGTTTGTTAGGTATTTAAGGGCCATCGCTCTTTTTTTTTTTTTTTTTTTTTTTTTTTTTTTGAGACAGAGTCTTGTTCTGTTGCCTGGGCTAGAGTGCCGTGGCGTCAGCCTAGCTCACAGCAACCTCAAACTCCTGGGTTCAAGCGATCCTCCTGCCTCAGCCTCCCAAGTAGCTGGGACTACAGGCATGTGCCACCATGCCCAGCTAATTTTTTCTAAGTATTTTTAGTTGGCCAAGTAATTTCTTGCTATTGTTTGGTAGAGACGGGGTCTCGCTCTTGGTCAGGCTGGTTTCAAACTCCTGACCTTGAGCGATCCGCCCGCCTTGGATTACAGGTGTGAGCCACCATGCCTGGCCAAGAGCCATTGCTCTTGTCCTCAAGAAGCTTGCCAACTAGTAGGGAAGACTGACATAATTAAACTAACATATCTGGTGCTGTAGTTGAGATGTGGGCAGGTAGTATGAAAACTTAAAAGAGAGCCATAACTTATTTGGGTATCAGTAGAGTAGAAAAGAAGGGAGAGATGAGAAGGTTATGAGACTGAAGAAGTGAACAGGAAGGATCATGATGAAAGTCTTTGTCCTGTAAGTGATAGGGAGCTATTATTCAAAGGTTTAAAGCAGAAGTGTGATAACCTTTAGATCACTCTAGAAGCAATGTGGAAAATGAACTTGAAGAAGACAAGACTGGAGCAAGGAAATCAGAGAAGGTTATGACAGTAGTTCGGGGAAAACAAGGGATTAGAGAAGTATTCAGAGCTAAAGTTAGTATAACTTAGTGATTAAATATGATAGGTGGGGGAAAATGGGAAATCCGGAACAATCACCAGCTCAGAGGCTTGAATGGTTTATGTTTTAACTTGGATAGAAAATATAAGGATTATCAGGTTTTAGGGATGTAAATGATTAACTGAGTTTTGGCCATGCTGAGTTTGAGATACCTGTAAGAAATCATAACCTGATGATTTTGAAAATAAAGCTAAATGTCAATATCAAGGCTTGATATTAGCCTATCAAGGCTAATATCAATGTCAATATCAAAATTAATCATTTTGTAAATGATTAATAGGTATGTGTTAGTTAAAATCATAACAGTGGTTTCCACCTCCTAAGAATAGGGTGATCATATATTGTATTATGTTTGGGATAGTCTTGGTTTACACTTGCCAGACCAGAATAGTAATTATTAATACAGCCCTCTTTCACTCTCAAAAATGTCACATTGGGATCATAAAAATATATGGTCCCCCTACCTAGGATGAGTGCATACAGAAAGAGAACATGGACAAAGGTGGGACTGTGTTTAACATCAGCGCTTAAGAGTCACCAGAGGAGGAAGAGCTTGTGTTGTAACCCCAAAGGACTGTGCTGTCTGAGCCAAGTGGGGAGAAGAAGGTCAGGAGTACAGAGGTGCCATCATACAGGACTGGAAAAGTCTACTCAGCTTTGGTGCTGTGGAGGGATGGTCACTAGATACCTTTGCCAGAGTGGATTCAGTGAAGTGGTAGAGCAGAAGGTGGATTATGGTAGGTTGAATGATGAGTGACTGGGCAATTAACAATTACAATAGCCGTTTCTTCAGCTTTTTATTGTTTTTTTTTTAATGTATGCATTACTTTTTCAACTAAAAAGACAAATAACAAAGAATATGAAGGTAGCATGTGTAGAGTTGTCTTTAAAGAAGGTCATCTGAGTAGGGAAGAACAAAGATGTAGCTAGACGGGGCAGTGCAGGGGCAAGGAAGTTTGGCTGGCTGGCTGGCTTTAGAAAGAGACCAGGGTATGTTGGAGGCAGAGCCGAGCTGAAGGAGAGGTTTACTTCTCATACCAATCTGAGTTCCTACTTCAAGAACCAGCACTAGTTTTTCCCTCTAGTTCTATGTTGCATGGGTATGATTTATGAAAAGAAAAAAAGTGTCTTGTTTGTTTTGAAGCCTTTACTTTTTTGTCTCTTCTTCACACCCCCCACTCCCCACCCCTTGTTCCCCAGGAAGAGACAGGATTTTTGTCTGTCTCGGTTTCCCTGCTGTACTCCCAGCATCTAGAACAGAGCCCTGTTTATAGTAAACCACCAGACAAATATTTTTTGAGTGAAATAATTGAGGAAATAAGGGCCCAGAGGCAATAGAAGAGAGTGGGTCTGGAGTCCTATGGAAGACTGGCTGTGGAACAGGAATGAAAAACTAGTGCTAAACTGGAAAGAGAGCACTAGGCTGGTTTCAGAAGTGTTAGATCAGTTTATAGGTGGAGAAGAGAGAAAATGGAGGAATTTTGTCTGATAAAGGAGGAAGCAAGGTTATCTGCTGTGAATGAGAGTAGGGTTAACAGTTTGGTGGGAACGACTGGGAGACGTGGTAAAGATGGCTGGCCAAGGACCAGAACTACCCCGGTGGAGCTGTTGAACATCCTACAGAGATAAGCAAGGACCACGGTGCCAGACCTCAGGGTTGTGGTTTTTCCCAGCTGTGCTCAGCAGTCTAGGCAAAATAAAAAGGAGGCAGATTGTAATCTAGGCTTCAAGTTAGGCCCACCTCCAAATAAACTAGGCAGGGCTAAAGGGAGGAAGGAGGGTGGAGGGTGTTGAGTGCATTTTAAGACAGTGATTTAGTATGTATAAAGGGAAGAATGCCAGGAAAAGACTAGGGAGAAATCAGAGTATCCAGGGATTGGAGGTAGGGCGTGAGAGAACTAAAAGCATAAAAGGTTGTGGTCAGACAAGAGGACACGAAGCAGTTCTAGATCTGACTACTGTGGTTAAAGTGAGTGAAGGGGAAAGTAAGTTACTTAGAAGATCAAGGGATTGTGTGGAAACTGGAATTTTTGTTTGGTTCTCCAATTCACACTTCACCAAGGATCCTGACAGCAACAGATGTAGAAAAAAATGTAATGATCCAGGCACCATAGCCTCCAATAAATACAGAAGAGTGACCAAAAAAATAGCATTTATTCAAAGAATCAACCATTCAAATCTAGGATTTGCCAGTCATCGTGGTACATAAAGGATGACAGTGATAAAGGGACATGATGACAGTACAGATGTATGACATGAACCTCAAAAGAAGAGGAGTTTTTATGACTTTAGATTCTGTTTAAAGTGTATTAAGCAGCAGGAATAACAATTTTTAAAAATCATTTTCAAGCCAAAAGAGTGGGCTACTCTGAATTTGAGATTGTCTTCATTCCTAAAAGTGAATTTAAAAGTCTCATATTATTCTGCATAAAATCTGCTAGAGAAATAAGCACTTGCCAAAGACTATCCAAATGTTCACAGGAGAGTGTATCCCGGTCCTGGATTTTGAGGGTGGTGGTTGTAGTGAGTGTTGGTGCTCAAAGACAGTTGTTCAAAGGCAACCTGTAAAGGGAAACCCAGAAGGACAAAATCTTACAAGGGTCTGAAGTACTGGACTAAAGCCACTTTTTATGAAGGATATGACTGTATTTTATACTTGGCTTTCTCCAAGACTGAATAGAATAAAAGTTTTGTTGTTTTTATTTATGGTTTAGTCCTCATTCTTCTCCTCTTGTTTTCTGGTCCATTTGAATCCCATTTTGTGTGTTGACAGTTTGAACCAGCAAAGTCTAGCATCTTTAAATAGTTGAAGATGCTGCAGGTGGTAATTATGTATTTTTTCTTGCATGCAGTAGGCCCTCAACAAATATTTTTTTCAGAGCGTGTTGCGTTTATTGAATGCTTTCTGTATGCCGGGTGCCTGGCAAGGCACTTGTGTACACATTGGCTTTGTTTTCAGTGAAGTACAGTGAATCATGAAAAAGCCTTAAAGTTTCCTTTTTTGTTAGCTCATTATTTTTATTTTATATTTAATCTATGATTATTTGTTTTTATATCCCATTTTATAGCTAAATATAAGAATTTATGCCTATTTCTAAATATTTGCTATACCTGACCTGATACATATGAAGACTTTTTTCATTGTATCTCCGAGTCTTCTCTGTGGCTCAAAACATAGTTGGCATTCATAAGCCATCCACAGTGTGTCTCCCTTGACTGGTGTACGCAGATGCCCGTGTCATGACACTCCTGCTAGTGTAATGCAGGAAAGTAGAAAATACAGCAGTAATGAGGGAGGCTTTCAGTTCACACGGGCCTGCGGTCGGCACTGACTCTACCGTTCAGGAGCTCTGCAGCTGTGGCTGTGTCGTTTATCCACTCTGCCCTACCTCATCCACAGCAGGGAGTTGATAATGCTTTCCTTCAGGGGAATTAGGAGGACTCATGGAATGTTTGTAAAATACATGGCCAGTTTCCAGGCATATTATAGGTGCTTAATAAGTGATAGCTATATAGTTTTTTAATTTTAGGGAAATTAAAGGAAATCTGTATTTAGTTTTGAGATAGTTATGTTTTATTACTTTCAAAAAGTATACCTCAATATGGAATTAAATAATTTGAAAAAAAGTGTTGTATGTATTTGCAGATGTTACAATTGTAGTTATAGTTAGCTTTGAGTTATCTTAATATACGTTGTTGATCTACACTGCTTTAAACTTTCTCAGAGCAATTACTTTCTCTGTTTGTCTTTACTAGTTTCACTATTTTTTGTTTGTTTTTACTGGGGAAACTAATCCAACTTCCTGAGACCACACTGCAGCAGTTGTGGGCCATTTAAAGGCAAAGACAGAGAAGTCAGCTCAGCTTCATGTGTAGGTAGCTATATTCATCAAGGATGAATTGAGCAGTATAGGGAAACATACCACCTAACATCTGTGCCACCCTTGCAGAAACCATATAGAGTAAGCATTATTGTCTGTAATTTATAAATGAGAGAAGTAAAGTCTCAGTGAAGTTAAGCAACTTACCTAAATCCACACACAAGTGACTAAGAGGCCAGCATTCTAATCTACTTCTGATTTCAAATCCATTGTTTTGCTAGGTACCGCTTACCTTTGTTTTTAACCTTCCCTGAATCAGCTCTTCAGAGTATGGGTTCAGTATTTTGTTATTTTGTTTTAAAAGCATAAATATACTTCATTTCAAACATAAGTAGATACCAAATCTCAGATTTTTGAAAAATCTTTCACTTTTTCCCCCAATGCACTGCCCTGCCCTGATAGAATAAATATTGAAGAAGGAACAATATTATAGATTAGTTTTTCATGTTCAACAAAGGTTTACTGCAAAGCTCAAAACCATCTTATTCTATCAGATCCCTGTTAGTTTTTAAACCAGCTTGTATAAATTGGGCACCTACACTAAATTGGGCATAGTTATTCAAAAGAAGATTTAATACTTAGCATATGTAATTATAAATTAAGAATATTCTAAAAGTGCAGATTTTCATTAGTAAATTAGAGATAGCATTACCTGAAGGCAGGGGACTTATACTTACTCCCCATTATATCCTTAGTGCCAGTGCCTAGCATTAGTCTCTGGATATGTGGTTTTAGTAAAGGCCCAGGAAATATTCATTGCATGCAGTGATTGGATGGATGGATGGATGAAAGATAGAATGTTAGGTCCTTTATTTATTCTGCAAATAGAGTATTAATACATTGTTTGGCTTCCCTTGTGTATTTTATATTACAGCTTCTGATAGCTTTAAAAGTTCTGTCAAATTATAACAACATAGGATTATTGCTCTGGTCCCTATCCATCTATCTAACTCTATATCAGGCTATTCTAGAGACTGGATTATGCTGACCTTCAGGCTACTTTAAACTAGAGTAGTAATATTAATTAACTTTACTGTTTAAAATTACATTTATATCCATTATGTCAATTGATTTTCAAAACATTGGCATTTCAAAACAAAGCCTGGTATTAGATAGTGTACAGAACCTATAGCTACACTTCTAAGTTTCAAATCATGCTTCTTCACCGCATCACTATGTAACTTGGGCAAGTGACTTAACCTCTCCAAGTATCAATTTTTGCATCTGTAAAACAGGGATAGCAATTGTACAATTATAAGATTGTCATAGAAATTAAACAAAATAATGAAGATTAAGTTTTTAGCATGTAGCCTGGCTACAGAAAGCCTTTAATAATTCATTGTTATCTTAGTGGTAGTAGTAGTAATAGCTGCTTGATATTAAACATCTGCCCTTCTGTGCTTTAATTTTCTTCAGGACTTTGTTTTTTTCATCTCTGCATCCTCTCCTAGCATAGGGCCTGTCATGCCTTAGGTGCTCAACAAATAATTATTGGATTGCATGAGGTAGACAAATAATTTTTGTGATCAAAAAGTTGTTTTCCAAATGACTAAACTTAAGCTCACAGAAGTTACCTGGACTGTTTTGGAATAGCTGCTATAAATCAGTCACATATAGTAAGTCATTTAATCTTCAGGCAACTTTATGAAAGGTTCAGATGGGATCCCAGGATTCAAACCCACATCTTTGAGTCCTGATCCTAGAACCCTTTCTACAAAATTTTCCTACCTCTTTTACAGTATATATAAGAATTCTTCCTTGGTCAATAACTAATATATAATAAATAACTTTTTGAGTTGCAAAATGAATTGATTATCTAAATTGTCTTTACTTGTTAGATCTGAAAACTATACATGAAAACATTACACTATTTTCAGTATCCTAGCTCTTTTTATTTCTAGAGAAAAAAGGACAACAGGTAATGGAAAGTAAATATGAAAAAATGGACAAATAAGAAGAGTCTAAACAGATATTGAAAGGGTAGGATAAGTGAGTACTTTACAAATGAAAGCAGATGTATGAAATTACAAGCTGTCAGATCAGCAATGGAAATGAAGATGATAAAGTGGTTCCTTACATAGATTATAATTATTCATTTCACCCAGTCCTGTCTCCTTTCCCCATAATGCTCCTGGGAGGAGGGATGGGAAATTACAGCAAGAAATGGGGTCTCCAAAAGCAGGAAGAAACAAATCTAAAAATCAAGGGTATTTCTAATTACTAATAATTGTTATTTTGTAATTTGTGTTGTTTATTTTGAGTCATGGTTGTTTTCCTATGGAATATTTTTTAAGTACCAGATTAGTGAAAAAGATTCAGCTACAGCCATAGGAAGTCGTAACTGTAAAGTTTCTTCACAATCAGTGCTATGGAGGCAGTCAGTGTGGCTCACAAAACAAGCATCATTAATGGGCCCAACTGTGACAGCAGTGGAAGATAGATTGCCAAGAAATAAAGTAGTTTACATAGACCTGCCTGAAAAGATGTGTTTAATAATTGCACCCATAATTAGGTTGATTTGAAAAAAATTTAAATGAAAGTCTATAGAACACAGGCTTATCTATGAAGATTTTGGCATTTTTCTTCCAAGAAATACTGCTTAGTCTCTCCCTAAATATCTTGTTACCTTTAGAAAAACAAATAATTAGAGGAAATGATATTTTCTTTAATTTTGTGTTATATAATATTTATCTATACAAAAGAATAAATGTAACATGTAAGTTGTAAAGCATAATAATTAAGGTAAATATTTTATGAAAAATTTAAACTGGTTCTTTTCCATTCGTAAGGTTTTTGTTACTAATTTCTAAGCAGCAAAGCTGGAGACATTTAAATACAGCCTTATAAATGGCAATAAATGTGTATACTTCTGAGAATTTATTTATATTGCAAATGTACACACATATCTGTATCTGAAGTTCTTGCTTCCAACACCCCCTGAGGATACGTACTAATATATTATATTTCAGTTAACAATACAGTGTACCGCTTCGAAGGCCATTTGGTAATGATCCCTTCTCCCTACTTGCTTTTATCAAATCAGTTGAGTTATTGGTTTGCTTTCTTTGACTCTAAGTTGTTAGTTTTTATATTCTCAGTAATGCAAAATATTTTAAATAATATTACATCTTAATTATTTTTCCCTCTTATTTAGTGATATCTAGTAACTACCAGACCTGTCTCGGCCTTCTGATGCATTATCCACTCATCGGGGATGTACACTCACTGATTCTTAAGGCTCTGTTCCTTAGAGACCCAAAGGTAAGCTTTCCTAGTAGGATATGCACAGTTTTAAGTTGGGTGTGAAAAATCGGCTTCTCTGTGTGAGTCTAAGAATTCCTATGGTGGAATTTGCCTAATGGCAGATAAATTGCCTATTGATAGTATTTGCCTAAAGTTGTAGGCCAAAATTCATATACCTCATTGGCCAGCAACTTAGCAGGCAAATTAAGTGGACACTGCCATGAGAAACTAGTGCATATGTCTCTTGTCCCTCAGAAAATTGTTCTGCCTTCTGCCTTCCTCACAACTCAAGGAAATACAGTTGAGGAACTACCTCTCTTTATAGGCAAACTTCATTATCATTTGTACCTCTCACAGGGGCTGAGTGGAACCTTGGGGGCCATGTGAAGATCAAGAAAGTAGATGTGGGCCGGGCTCAGTGGCTCACGCCTATAATCCTAGCACTCTGGGAGGCAGAGGCGGGTGGATAGCTCAAGGTCAGGAGTTCAAGACCAGCCTGAGCAAGAGCGAGACCCCGTCTCTACTATAAATAGAAAGAAATTAATTGGCCAACTAAAAATATATGTAAAAAATTAGCCAGGCATGGTGGCGCATGCCTGTA